>JAYGGG010000427.1:0-110715 GCA_036346245.1 Bonia amplexicaulis
TTAGCTTCGCCTTATCCAATTATTGGGTAGCAGCAAGATTAGTTCCCTCAACTATGGTTGAGTTTATTAGAGGGAAAAGGGTGGTAGGTTTTATTTGGACAATGAAATATATGAGGACATTTACGAGCTCTAGTTTATTTGACTTTCCAAATATTGGCTGATATTGTTGTATGCTGATAATTTTGTTTCCAACAGAAGTTACCTGGTGTCCCCTTGGGTGCTGCCCCCATCTGTGAAAAATTGTGAAAAGTGCACTGTCGTGGCTACAGACCAAACAATATAGAGTGGTAGTGGAGATGTCAGGTGAACAATGCCCCTGGGGGCTTCCCCATGCTCAGGACAGCTTTATATATATTCACATGGGGAGTATTTTACAATTATGTCATTACATCCAGGTATCCCTCTCAAGGGCATTTATGTCATTATACATGTCCCATTTTGGGCTTTAAAACCTTCTAACAGGCCGGCTAGGCTTAGGTGGGGGCCACCCCTACAACAGGAGCCTCTCATGGTGAAGGACTTCACGGGCCGAAGCCATGTTGCTGAGCCATTTGGCCCTGCGGCCTGTGACCTTCTGTGGTCTTGGGCATAAATGGATTTGCCGGCATAGCACGACCTAGTGGCATGGACACGAGTCGGTTATCGCCAAGGCATCTCCCAGATCCGACTCGCCCGCGGACATGCCTTTGGCGGGGCGCGAGTCGTCCCTCGATACGAGGTCGAATCGGGCCGACTCAACCCGCGGACACGGAGTCGAAGTAGGCTCCGGAGGCGTTGTGCGGGCTCGAAGTCGGGGTGGAGTCCGGATTCGCCGTACAGACTCGAAGTGGAAGCCCAGCCAGGTGGCTCGTAGCTCGGCGACGGTGCTTTAATGACGCCTGGCGTGGGGACGGAACCGCACGCCGTGACGGTGACGCGATCGCGCGATGCGGTGTTAGCGGCGCCCGCCGCAGCCGCGCTTTTTCCTGTCAGGCGGCCGCACGACCGCGATCGCATGTCCCTTCCCGAGAAGGCGGGACACGATTGGCGGGTCGAGGTCATTAAGCGGCGGCGTGTGCGCACACAACCGTGGCTTTGGCTTCGCGGATGCGCACTCCGATGGTAAGTCAAGTCGAGTCAATGTCAAGTCGGCCGGAGGATCAAGCAGTGGCTCACCGACAATGCATTAATGGCCCCGAGAATCGTGTCGGCCACTGGTGCGCGGCGGGAGTTGGACCATGCCAGGCGGTCGCACGACTGCGCTCGTGCGTTCGTTCCCGAGGGGGCGGACGCGTGGCAGGACATGATTGGCGCGTCGTGGGGTGTAAGGCGTCGTGCGCACACGCCATCCCGACGCTTGACCTCCCGCCGGTTGCACTTCCGCCGGTTGCGCTTCACGGGTTCGCTCACGGTTGCACTTCCCAGTGTGGAACGGTATATAAAAGCTGTTACCACCGCAGCGTCGTCCTTACGGCTGGGATGATCTTGCTCTCAGAAATAGGCCTGCCTCAGTTCATCTGCTCTCTGATAACACTGTTTTATAGCAAAATTAGCGGCAACAACGCGATCAGAGGATGCTGATGAACTGAAGGAGGCCTATTTTTGAGTGTTCGGTCAAGATCTATCGTAGATCGCCGGTCGCGCTTCCCGATCGTGGGGAAAGCGTACGATTGGATTTCCGTCGGTTGTCGCTTCCCGATCGTGGGAGGCGAGGGGGCTTTATATACCCCTTCACCGGTGCGCGAGCGTTCTTCCCATTCGCTCATTTGCTCCCTTGCTGCTCTTTTGCTCTCTTTTCTTCTGCCTCTGCTCCCATACGTTTGAGCATGCGCTTTTGAGGGGAGAATGGCTTGCCACGAAGAACATGCTCCCCGGCCCAGCGGTGGCACGTCGTCCAGCCGGCGCAGTTCGTCGTCGACCTTGGTGGCCTGCGACCCATCGTAGGCCAGCAAACGATGGACGGCCGGGGAGAAGGTGCGAGGCCCCTGCTCCTGCGTGCTAGGGGTGAGCCTCGTGACGGAGGAGACGATCCAGTCTCTCCTTCGGGAGAGGCTAGCGGACCGTGATGCGGTTCGCCTCCCTGCTAGCGATGAGACGGAGCCGCACCCGGAGGAAGCAGAGCCGATCGTCTTCGTTGCGTACTTTGAGGCCGGGCTCCGGATACCAGCGATGCTCTTCGTCGGCGACGTCCTGCGGACTTATGGGCTGGAGTTGGCGCAGCTGACCCCGAATGCGATAGTTCGCCTGGCTGTTTATAGCTAGGTGACGCGGACAGAAGGTACCCGGCCTGATGCGACATTATTCGCCTTCCTCCATGACGCGCGCTGCCAGTAGAAGAAGCTCGACGGGTGGGGTGTTCTCAAACTTCGCCAGCGTCAATTTCGTATTGAGGCCGCAATGCGCGAAGATCTTCCCCGCCAACTCGACCCGAGGGAAGTGGGAGTCCAACTGGATGCGGCAGTGGTTCTACCACCGCGTGACGAGCAGCAGCGGCCTCCGGTGCACGGGACGACTGATGTGCTTCAATACTTCGCCGAGCGTGAAGCTCCACCTCGACGACGAGCAGCGGGCGCGGAGGCTTGTCGGTGTCACCCTCCGGTTCAACATGCGCAACCTCGCCGAGGAGTTTGTTATGTGTGGAGTTGCGTCGCTGCCCTGCCGGTGGAAGCTTCAGCCTGGTCCCATCCGGCAGGATGGTGTTCGGCCGACGGTGTCTTCGCTCTCGAAGCCCTCCGTTCCTCGTAAGCTCTTCGGCCAGAGGCTGTGTATATATATGTGTGTGTATAATTTTTTATGAACGATGCTTCGATTTGCTTGTAGGGGTCCTGCTTGAAGATGCGGAGCGCGCGGTAGTTGTGTTCCTTGGGCCATACACTGCCAAGGAGCACAACCCACGCTGATCTGGATCGCCCCGCAAGCCGGGCGGATAAATTGAGTATGCGGCTCTAGGCATCCTGTCTTGGGAGCCGCAAGACCGACATCGGCCGGCCCGCCACGCGACAAGCGATGGCAAGGGAGGCGTCCCCGCAGCAGGACCGGTCCCCGCCATCGCTTCCAACCGCCACCGCTCCTCCGGTGATTCCCGCCGGAGCCAAAGGCGCGACCCTCACCGGGTCCGACATGGCAGAGTACGCCAACTCGGATCTAGAGGCGGCATGAGCACGCCGCACCCGACGAGGAGTCCTTAGGCGGCACCACGGACAAGGGGTGCGACGCTGACGTGCAAGAGGGCGAGGCCTCATCGCCCGCGCCAGCCGCAGAGGCCAAGGAAGCATCGCCCAAGTCCCCGAAAGCCAAGCGCCCCCTTATGGGATTGTCTTCCCGGTCGAGGGTGTTCGCCGTGCCGGTCGGGATCGGGTCGAATTTGGAGTCCGACGGGGAGGCCATCCGGCCCGAGGGGGAGCTCGCCGCCCCCGATGCAGATGAACCCCCCGCGGTCCGGACCTCGGCGGGGCGAACACTCCCTCGTGCCTCACCTTGGCACGTCGAAGGTAGGCGCAACTCTTTCTCCCCCGCGACTTCGCGAAGCTTTCTTCGATCTGCTCGCTGATTCCGTCGTCAACATCAAACGAGACGCGGTCACCCGGGCGCGGACAAGGATCGAGCAACGGAGATGGCCGCGAAATCTGCGGCCTTCCTGCTCCGGACGTGACGTCAATACCTGCTGCCCTCGAAGCCGCCGGCGCGGAGACTCAATGGGCAGCTATCTCCGACTTCGTTCCTCGGCCGGAGATGCTGCGTGCACTCCAAGGGGCCGCGGACTGCACCGTTTCCAGCCTGGACCGACGGGCGCTACTATCTTGCGTCTTGGAGCTCCTGGAGGGCGCGCTTGAGACTTCGGAGATGAGGGTAAGTACCTCACCTCGACAGTTTGCATCGTTGTTTGTGGCTTGCCTGACAATTGCGTTGTGCAGACCCTTGCCCTCGCTCGGGCCCTCGCTTTGGTGGAGTCGTCCCCGCCTGCGGCTTCGATGGCGGTCTCGTACACGCGCAAGAACTCCCGTGAGTTCGTGTCGCATTTGTACGGCTCGATGGTGTTGGGGAACTTGAAGCCCTTCGGCCACGCCGACTGCTGCAGGCCCGCGGAGAGGGGGGACTTCGGATCCACACGCCCTTCGGCCACCCTAACCCTAAACCCTAAAACCCTAAACCCTGGCTACCCGATCGGCACCACCCGCGTCGATCGCCGCCCAAAGAATGGTACAGCGTCGACGTCGGCAGAATAGCGGCGTCGGCGTTGCCATCCGCGCCAGCGGCCGATTCAGAAGCCCTGGCGTCGACGAGCGCCGCCGCCGTGCTCATCGTCTTTCTTGCCACCGGTGATGAAGCTTTCTTGGGTGCCATCCTTCTTCAAATCTTCAGGCTTGCTCAGTCGTCCCTACGGACGGCGCTAACTGTCGTGGCTACAGACTAAACAGTATAGAGTGGTAGTGGAGATGTTAGGTGAACAATGCCCCTGGGGGCTTCCCCATGCCCAGGACAACTTTATATATATTCACATGGGGAGTATTTACAATTATGTCCTTACACCTAGGTATCCCTCTCAAGGGCATTTATGTCACTATACATGTCCCATTTTAGGCTTTACAACCTTCTAACAGGCCGGCTAGGCTTAGGTGGAGGCCACCCCTACAACATGCACAATGCATCATTCCAAATTTTTTGAAAAGATCCATGGATGCATTGTGTAATCTTATGCACACATGAAAATTTTCATGGTCAAATTCGTCCATACTGTATAGCAGCAAAAAATAAAAAATATAAAAAAGACAAGCACCTTATTATGCACTGCTTGTCTTTTTTTGGTTCTCTACACTACAGACAAATTGGACCTCGAAATTCTGCATGTATGCATGGCATTATACTACATTCATGGATCTTTGGGATTTTTTGGAACAGTACATAATGTTTGTTCCAAAAATGGGGGTGTAATTCCCATAGGGACACCAAATTTGTATTCTATTCCAAATAAGTTTACACATCCAACAGAAGGTCACTGACTAAATTGCAATACCAGTTGAGGGAAGTTGGGGTAAAGCTTGTTGAGTTAGATGCAAACACAAAAATGTGTTTTTGTGATCGGATCATACATATGTTAGGGAGAAAACGTCTCATTTGACCTTATGATGTATTTCTTGTAAGAATATTTTAAAGGAAATAAAGCAGGTTGTACTAAATTATAGGCATGCAAGGCAGGCTCTTAGTTTTGAAGGTCCAATGCGTATCTTGGTTTTCTTATGTGATGCATAACTGTGGGAGGCTGGTCTCTCAGAAGAATAAAAACTGCGGGATAGTGTGATTTATGAAATTTAGAAACTGTATTGTATATCTCCTACTTTGGATCTGATTTTGTCCTGTTCCAATTTTCCAGTGGGTGTTAAGAGTAATATTTCCACAAGCTGGGTAGTATTCTCCGAATAATCTGTAGCATTCCCTGAATGCTGTATATCATTTCTTCTTCCAGTTTCATGTGTGCAAAGAAGAAGATGGAGGGAAAAAATGTCAAATTGCACATGTCTACTCTCAGAATATTTGTTGCTCTTTTAACAGTATTTTGGCTCTGTCTATTAATGAATTTGACAGATTTCTGTAATCTGGATTCTGGGGAATGATGGATGTGAACATGTTTTGGCTATATTATTCATCTTTACTGCAATAATCAAGGTCCTGTGCTAACCACTGATTTCAAGATTACAGCTACTGATCAATAGTTTTTTCAGCTTGAAATGGCAAGAAATAGCCTGTATAGTTTGATCATTTGTCATGATTAGGTTTTTCAACTTGAAATGGCAAGAAATAGCCTGTATAGTTTGATCATTTGTCATGTTTAGGTTTTTCAGCTTAATATCTAGTTGGTTGCAAGGCTGCCAATTGAGCTTTGCGTATGTTTTTGACTGAGACACACTTTCTATTTCTTGCCAGCTTATGCCTGAACTGCTTCTAGGACTCTAGGTGATCTTCATGTATGGTGTTATATTCTCTGAAATATACCTTGCTTGACTAAACTTTTGTCGAAATATGACAGGGCTGGAGAATATGACTCAATGGTGAGGGTTTTGGTTTGTTTGATATTGGCCGTTGGTGGCTTTGATGAAGTTGAGGGGAGCTGCGGCGGCGAGTGAAATGCTTCATTTGAAGAGGTAAAATGTAGAATCGTACAAAAAGATATTCCATGTACAGTTGATAACATTATTACGTGTAGTCCCTTGTGACAAGCTAGGGATGATAGATGGGATTTCTGAACCCTTTTTGGTTGGATAGTTGCAAAAAGAAAAAAAAATCTCATGAGTTGAACATGCAATGCAATGATGGAATATTGATATTCCCATTCTTACTTTCCTCTGTCGGTTCATCTCAAGTATTCATTCCTCTCTGGAAAAGAGAGCTCCCGTTGAGTGGTGACTATATGGTTGTGTGCTGATGATCTTTGATTACGTTATTTACTCAGTTGAGGTAGAAGAAATTTGCAAAGTGCAGCCGGCCGTCTTACACCATAGAGCGAGTATACTGGACTGGCCAGTGAGCAGTGCTTGTGGTGAATGGCGTGCAGAGCACCATGCAAAGTTTTGTTTCTTTCTGTTCACTGTTCACTGTTCCATTTAATGGATTTAATGGAGCAGGCTCTGTTCACTGGAGTAGACTGCAGCTGTGTAACATCTCAAAATGGGATTGGCCATCGCGGGACGTGGCGCCAACTGGACCGCCCACGCGTCGGTCCGAGGGGAGGCGGGGATTTTTATTTTCTTTTTTTTTATTTTCACGATAGCATAATAAATCTATTAAATGCAAATAAAATGACAAATATAGTCCTAAAAATTCAGGAAAATTCATATAAGTTCCTGAACACATTTTGGACTTAGAAAAATTATTTCCAACTTAAGTTGGTATTTAATTTTTATACTAAAAATACCTTTTAACTTTAAGATTGGTTTTAAAATTCCAAAAAATCACAGAAAATTCAGATAAAGCAAAATAAGAACACGTAATTAATTTAAATTAGAATTTTTATGAAAATTCAAAATAACCTTTGTTTAATAATATTTTTATGTTTTTACTCAAATAACATTTTCAAAATCAAGCCTTTTTTAAAACAGAAAAATCAGGAAATTCAAATTTAAAAATTCAAGCAACCAAAACACAAAATTTTATTTTAACTCAAATTAATTTAATTTAATAATTAATAATTTTTTTAAAAAACAGCTGGGCTGTTGTAGTAGATGACAAGTGGGCCATGCTCTGGTTAGTGGCCCACATGTCAGTGTCAATCTACCTTCCTCACCAGAAAATAATTCCAAGAAAAATGAATTAATTAATCAAAAGTTAAATGAGTTGTATTTTGGAATTAACAATAGAGGTTATGCAAAATGGGTAATAATCAAAATTTTAAAACACTGGTTATCTACATGCCAATAAAGATTATTAAATTAATCCTCATGTAAAAATTAACTAAAGCAAGATTATGCATGAACTATTTTCCAAATAGCAAGTAATTAACTTGGGCTTCATAAATATTAAGGCTAAACTCTAATCCCATTTAAAGGATTTTGTAAATTAAAAGTACTAGAGATCTAACCTTGATTAAACTTCCGTTCAACCAAAAGGTTAGCAAGATATCTATACCAAAATGAGTTTCAAAGCTGCTCGAAGGTAATTCTGAACCTCTCAAGTTTTACTCTAAATCTTAACCATAGACGATCATATTATATCGTTATCTCCTGATCTAAAATTATCATTTGCAAGTTAAATATAACTAATGTAACCAAATTTCACCACATAAAATAATAATGTAACCTTGCTTAGTAGGTTGTCTCTCAAAAACAATTTGCATGCCGCATAAATGGGACGCCTGTGTCGACGTGCCCAGCGACCTTGGATCTGGCGCAGGGGCGGCAGGTGGTCCTGACGCTCATGTTGGGCTCATTGCAGACCGTGGAGCCGATCGCACATTTGCACCGATAGCTCCAATGTGCAGGCCGTTATCGCCAGCAACCTCGCCGCGTGTGCCTCCGCTCAAGCAGGTGCGGCCGCTCCGACGATAGAGAGCACTCTGATGGTGGCCCTCGGAACATTACAGCGTGAGCTAGCAGACCTCTGAGGGGCCATGCGGGAGATGCAAGAGGCTCGAAGTCAGCAAATACCGCTAGCAGGAGTGGTGGAGGTCACACCCGACCAAGCGAACACCCGTGACGCCCGCCTCCCGGCCACAAGATGCTCGATGTGTAGATCCGATTCCCGCTCTCCACCACCTGCAAAGAATCGATATATGGGAAGACTTCAAGTTCCCAATCGTCGAGCCGTACAAAGACGATATGGACTCTAGGGAGTTCGTTCGGGTGTACGAGACGGCCATTGAGGCCGCCGATGGGGATGACTCTACCAAAGCAAAGGAACTACCGCTCGCCCGGCAGGGAGTATGTAACAGCCCAGTTGTTTATTTCAAAAATAGTTCAATAAAAAGAAATAAAATAAAAAAAATTTAGTTTAAAATAAAATGAAGTGTTATTGGTTGCCTGAATTTTAAAGATTTTATTTGCCTGTTTTCAGCTTTCAAAAAGGATTTAAAAAAAAAGTAATTTAACTGAAACATAAAATTATTATTAAATAAAGGTTATTTTGAATTTTTGCAAAAACCATATTGAAAAGTAATTATTTTAAAGCATTTGACTTTTATTTGGATTTTCTTTGATTTTCTAGGATTTTTAAAATCAATTTCAAAGATAAAACGTATTTTTGTAAAAATTTAAAGACCAACTTTAAGTTAGAAATATTTTACTATGTCTGAATCAGCTCCATAAATTTCTGTGAATTTTCTTAGAATTTTTTAGACTTTATTTACTATTTTCTAAGTATTTTTTAAGCTTCTTAGTATTTCTGAAATTTTAAAAAGTAATTTAAACCCTCTCTCTCCTCGGCTTGACACGTGTCACGCCCAAATCAAATCCATCGCCTCCTGGTTTAATCTTAGCCACCTGCCTTCACTTACCCCTTCGTTTCTCGCTAGTGGCCTTGATTTCATCCTCGCTGCCCGATTCAATCCCGCGCGTCCATCTTCACTTAACCCGTGCCCGATGGCCGGGATTCATTTCTCTGGCCATGTGCCTTTCATCCAGCTGTCTGCCTCTTCCTCTTCTCTTCTCTCTCGCCGACACGCGGGCCCCGCTTGTCAGACTCGTCTTCCTCCTTCCCTTCTTCTTCCTCTAGCTGACCGCCATGGCCGCCGCGCCCAAGCTTCCTTTCTGGCCGATTTCGCTTCCCAAAGCGCCGCCTCGACTTCCCTTCTAGCCGCACCTCACGCCTCCCAACCGGGGCCATAAATGACCGTTTATCTTTGTGTTCGCACCTCCTAACCGGTTTCCTCCCCGTGAACCCCGACGAGCCGCGCCGCCCCTCCCCTATAAAATCCTCCCTAGCACCCCTACCTTCGCACCGCCTCCCTCCGCCCTCACTCCTCTCTCTCGGAGCTCCCCCTTGCTCGCGTCGCGCCTCTCTTTCTTCGGGCCTTGGCCAACTCCGACGAGCAATTGCCGCCGGCTCGGACCGCCCTTTGCCTCGCCGCCACCACCTTCGCCTTCCCCGTGCCCCGGTGACTACCCTCCGCCCCTATGCCGTCAACTAGCACCGCCCTTGCGCCGTCAACTAGCGCCGCCAGAACGCCGTCTTCACCGAAGCCGCCTGCCGCCGCCGCTTCCTGCTCGTCGCCGACCACCTCCGCTCATCACCGAACCCCGCGCCAAGTAGCTTTGGACTCCTGCGCCTCCTCTCATCTCCGCCGCGCCGCCACTGAAGGCCAAGCTTCGGCGACTCTTGGGTCCTAAGAGCCCCTACCGACTGTGCCATGTCACCCAAGTGCGCGTGGTACCGACGTGGACACCATGTGGGAGCCACGCCAGCCGGTGTGCTACCTCAGCCACCTCTCTAGTCCTTGGACTCGGTCCACGGTAGACCCGATCCCACCATCAGTTGGACCCACCGGTTAACCCCTATGCCTTAGGCAAGTATGATGTTTTGGCTTTAGGGTCTTCACACCTAAGTAGCTCACTCAATAGAATGAGTAAGTAAATTAAATAAATTGTGGGTCCCACCCATTAGTTCTTGAATTCTCTCTTCCTCTTCCTCTTCGTTGTAACAGAGAACTAGAGAGAGAGGGCCGGAGGAAGCGGTAGGCTGGGCATGATGCCGGTGACAGGATGGTTGCGAGGCATGGGTAAGGGGCCAAACGGAATGATCACAACATGAGGACCCACAATGGTGATTTGGGGAGAAGCACACTATGCTGGGCTAGTGATGGAGGCAAGAGGTGGTAGCTTTCATGTTCATGGAGGCGACGAGGCTACAATGGGTGCAATGCAAAACTGAGCATGTGAAAAGCTAAGGGAGGATTAGGGTCTTTTTTTATACGAAGGAATCGAATAGAGTCTTACCAGTCATGGCGAACAATGGCGGAGAAGATTGATGGATTCGAGGAAGAATATTCTTGATTCTGAGCAACTGCATGCATGAAACTTGAATTAAATTTGGGGTTTGCGGGAGAAAGTTGTGGAATACGATGTGACGTAGACGGTTTTTGAATAAGCTCATAGGAGGCGACGATTTGGGTTTGGCGGTCATGATAGAGCATGAGCTACCATGGCATGGCTCTGCTAAGAATTTTGATAGAGATTTTATTATGGAACGTAGCCTCCTCCAATGCCACCTCGAGTCGCATACTTCACCATGTTCGTTGTTGCGCTCTCATCTGCCTCCTACTCTAGTTTTTCGCTTGTCATGCTCAACACCATGGCTGTAGACCTACTCAAGAGGTGAGCAACCTTGGCGAGCACACGGAGAAGGAATTTTGTTTTAAAAAATGAAAATAAAGCTATGTGATGTGGCTATTTATACAAGAAAACCAGTGACCCTAAACCAAATGGCAAAAAACCTGCCATGATGATTGAAAACCAGCTAACATGTTAAAACCATTGCTACGTGTGCACCACATCAATTCAATACCGGGATGGAATGGCCTCAAGGGTAGGTTTCTCGGTATTAATTGTTGAGAGGAGTCGTTTACCCAGTTTTGCAGTTGAGGGTTAAATTTTAGACAAACACAATAGTTCGAGAAGGCAAATAGACTTACTCCTTTCTTTCTTTGCTAAGTTGCTTTTGCACTAGGAACCAGCAGCTTAGCTATTCGATACTCATACAACTTAACTTTATCGTGACCACTATTAGTAGTAGGTATTATGCCATTAAATACTCTACTGTTAAATTTCCATTAAATTCTTTCTTCCATTAAGACCTTAAATCTTAGATCAAGCCCACGATCCCCTAACGGTTTAGGTGGTGTAAAAAATAGGAAGGTTAAATTGTACACTAGTTCATTTGTTCTAATGCTACCAACGCAACTCTGCTCTGCTCCCCGCCGCGAATCGATTACCGTCGCAGTCGCAGGGCCGCCGCCTCCTCCTCCGGCTCCGGCGGCTGCTCGCTGAATCTCATCCCGTCTCTCTGAATTTGTGTGGTGTGGGGGATCATTCAGGATTTTAGGGGGAATCGAATCGTCTCCAATCCAATCCAAATCCAAATTACCCCTCCTCTCCTGTGCGCCCAAACCCTAAGCACCATTGCTCTCGGACGCTGCCTTCTCCCACTCCACCATTGTTCGCAGGTCAGGTCAGTGCCGCTGCTTCGTCTTCTAGGGTTTGCTTTGGTCTGCTTGCGCCAAAGCCAAAATGGGGATGGCGTCGTCTTGCTCACCGCCGTCCTAGGGTTTGGTTTCCATCCTCCTCCTCCTCCCCCAATAGAACCCTCTTTCCCGTCGGTGATGTTTGGGGAGATGGCCGCCGATTCCAGCATGGGCATGAGTTTCCACCAGGGGGTCGCCATCTCCACCTCCTTGTACCACCACCACCACATGCTCTCCTTCCAATCCAATCCCGCTTCTGCTCCCACTGCTGCTGCTATCATCACTCCCACCACCATCACCACCCCTGCTGCTGGACCTGCACCTGCACATGGACTTGGACCCAACACAGTCGGCCTCTTCCTCCCTCCTCCCAACACTCCCATGCTTGCCAATGTCACCTCCTCCTCCTCACTCCACGCGGTGCCGCCCACTCCCAAGTATAAGTTTGTCACTGGCTCACCTGTCGATTGGACCGCCCATGAGCTTGCAGTATTGAAGGAGGGCCTCATCAGGTTCAAATCAAATAAATCCCTTCCTTATTACACTAGATTGTTTTATTATATATTCTTCTATTGCACCCTGCTGTTATGTTTACCCCTGATGAATGACGACCCTATATTAGGCCTGCAACTATGCCCTGTTGCTTTCCTCTTTCTTTTTTCATTTTTGGCATGTAGTTCAACTTCCTGGTCATGTTTCTTCAACTTCAACTGAATACAGTAGTTACATTCTCGTACATAGATCATCTACTTCCTTTTGGCATCTACCGACCCCTTGTTTAATGACAATACTAGATATGCTCATGAGCCTAATATTATGAAGTACATCAAGATTGCTGCTATGCTGCCCACAAGGACCATCAGGGACGTTGCATTAAGATGCTGGTGGACTACTGTAAGTTCTTTCTTTATTCCTTCTATGCTAGTTTTCACTTCTGTTCTCCTTGCCTGTTCTGATGCCTGTAGGCCTTTTCCTGCTCTGCTTCTTATAGCAGCTTCTTAGTGTTCCTAAGACTGTTTATGACCTGCACACACCCTGACACCTTGATCATTCACATGTTTCTTGTTACTGGCGAGGTGCTCTTTTTGCTTGAATACAATACCATTACCTTTTTTAACCAATCAGCTTGTGTTGTGCTTCTGCAGTCCCTACATAAGGGATTTTTTAAGTGCTAAGCTAATTTACTTTTGAAGTGCTAAGTCCCTACATAAGTTAGACGATTAGCACAAAAAAAGTTAATATCAGTGGAGCTAATTGTTAGTTTACAAATGAATGGGCCAAACTATAATCTAAAAGTACTTAATGGTTCATTGCTCTAGTGAACTGAAAATGTGTGCAGAGCATGAAAACATCATGACTTACTTTAGGTTTGCTAATGGTGCTGGACCTAGATCTACTTTGCTATAATATTGCTTAGATTGTCCATAACTTGGCAGATGTGATTATCCTTACTTATTTTATTTCCTTTTTTAGGGGAAAACTGTAGGGGAGGCCCCGACGGTATATAAGTAAATTAAAAAAGAAAATAAGTAATTATGTACAAGCAGAGAAAGGAGGGGGGGATCCTTACCCATTTTGTTGATATGCTATTTCAATTCCAGGGCAAGGAAAGTAGGAGGAGGAAACCTGATGAATTCTATGCAGAGAAAAAGATAAGAGACTTCAAGGTATTCTTGTATTTAGCGAGTGACTCATTTACTCTGGTAGATATGGCTTTAAATCTTGTGCAGATCCTTTAGTTCATTTCTGCAGTGTTAATCATGTTTTTCCAATAATAAGTTCCCCGATATCACTGCAGGAGAAAATGGTTGCCTCTACCTTGGTAGCTAATTTTCAAATGGCACCTCTAAACAATGTGGTCCCCTTTTCGATATCGATGCATCATGCAGGTCAAAATAGCCTGGTTCCTAAGGAAGGTTGGTCCCATTGCTAAATGTTTCATGTTTGTTCCCTTGAGGGTGCTGGTTGAAGTTGTTTGAAGATCAATTTCTTGAGATTGTCAGTGGGTTAATTATATGGAGATCTGTTCTTATCTTTTTGTGGTTAAATCATAGAGACCTGGTTCACACTGGAATTCTAGGCTTAGTGTTGGCTCCGATTATCTTAGCACTAGTTTGTGCTGGTTGATGGTTCTCTCTAGTAATTGCTATTAATTATTTAGTAATTGCTATTAATTATTAAGTGGAAGAAAGCTGATGGTTTTTAAGAATTAAATATGACTTAAGTTTGTGGGCCTGGATCTGCGGGCTCACTACTTTTCCACTCCCTCCATTGAAAAATGTAAGGTGTGATTTGACTTGTTAATAACTACAAAATCATGATAATGTGAAAGTAAATTCAAGCACGAATCTAATTGTATTATTTTTGGTTTACTAAACCTATATATTGTTGGACTAATTGTTGGTAAAAAATTATAAAGTTACTTGTGAAATGCATGTGCGCCTTATAAAAATCTACAGAGGGAGTAGTTAGTACCAGGGTTCAAAATCCCGGCGGTTACCGGCCGGTAACCGCCGGTTACCGTTTTTACCGGTGGAGACCGGTAACCGAAAAAACCGGCCGGTATCAATTTTTGATTTTGAATTTTGGCCGAAGTTTTCCAGTTACCGGCCGGTTTTTCTGGTTACCGGCCGGCTTTTCCAGTTACCGGTTTCGAAACATCTCAAAATTCAAATTTTGATTTTCAAATTATGACCGGTTTTTTACCCCTACTGTATATAAATTATATTAGTAGCTATATGAGAGTATATGTACAAGAGGATAAAAAGAGAATGTACATGCCCGTAGGGAATCAGCAGTAATCTAAAGATGTCTCTCCAAAACTTCAGTCCTGGCTTATGCTTTTCCTTGGTACAGTGAAGTAACAAAGATATATCCTTGGAAAACGAAGCTCTCCAGGTAAAGATCGCAGGAGTAATATTATCACAAATACATGTTAACTGTGATGCTTGCTTCTGTTCTGTTTACATTGCCCTATAGGTAGTGCTTCTGTTGCATGGCATACTAATGTAATATATTAATATGTAATGATGCTTAGATAAAAGCACTAAAAAAACAATGCTTTTTCTTATGCAAATCATGGAACTATTTCATGCTGGTTTATTTCTCTTAATGATGTTCATATGTTTACATTCTGAACCACCTGTTTTAGATAATGTAACTCAACATCTTCTGGAGGAAAATAATCAGTTACTCAGCCAGATCGCTGCAAATATCGAAACTTTCAAGGTTCGCATACTGATGTACTTTATCTCTTATTTCTGGGCATAATTGTTTGTATCGCTGGACCATACTTTACTGTAAGTGGGCACTTGGCACTGCTGCTAGGGAGCACCCATCTTCTGCTACTGAACAGATGGAACATGGAAAATGAAAATTGACATTTTCATGGAGCACATATTAATTTAAAGCTATACGTGGAAGCTTGTGTTGTTGTAATTGTGTATTTGTGTCTGAAATTCCAAATTTCCTACAGATGGAGGAGAACATGGATCTCTTTCTACGAATGAATAACAATATCAGAACAGTTTCAAAAAGGTATGGTTGTTATCTGTTGCATTTTGCTTGTATTTCATTCATTTCTTATATGTTACTTAAGTTGCACACACAACATATGCATAAGCTTGATATGCAGGTTTCATCATCTACTTTAATTTCAGTTTGTTGTGGTCATTTCCTGTATAAGCGTGTGTAGAATCATGCATGGCAGCTGTCTGACCAAGGGAGTGCTAAATAGTGGAACTGAGTGAGTGATGGCACCATTTGTGTATGTTAATCTTCAGCTGAGGAAATTCTTTTTTTTTGGGTCCTCTCAGGAGTCTGTTGCTCATAAATTAAAGCAGTGAGATGTAAAACAGAGCACAATCAAAGCTGTACTGTTTTCGCTGTTTTGTTTATTTGCTCCTTGTCAAAGTTAACTAATTTAGATAATATTAATATTGTAGAATGAGCAAGACACCGGGTATCATGGGTCAGATGCCTCCCTTGCCAGTACCTGTAAATGAAGACCACCTAAATTCGCATCTTCAGTTGGACAGAGTGGTAAGATCACCTTGTGATCGTAGGAGATCTCCATAAGATACGTAGCGATGCTGTATGTTAAAATGTGAAATACGTTCATTGCAAAAAAGGGTGAAATATGCGCACTAATTATTGTCAGGCTCAAATATAGTAGAGACCTAACATTTCTATCAAGATTTGAAGAACGGAGCCTATTTTTAGCGTTATTATACTTGTTAATAATTATTGATATGAACCTTGCCAATAAAATAGGAATGTTGAAAAATAATAAAAATGGAAGCTCAATGATTTGCCTAAATTGGAAAGTTTCGTTTGCCGTGTTACTGCTATTTTGGTATTTTTTAGAAGGGTTTCACATATATGTTTCCGTGTTTAAACCTATTCATAGAATTGTTTCAATGCTATGGTTCAGCTTTGGCTTCCTTTTTAGGAACTGTGATAATTATGTGGTTGTTTTCTCCTGAAGGTTGCTTCTTATGGTGCACTACATAACTCTCACATGAAGGAAGAACGAAGCTGATGTAAGATAAATTTGAAGTGAGGAGATGTAGGGCCTCTTCTTTTGCGGCTCCTGTGTTTTGCTTTTGGCTTTTCTACAATATCTAGCTTTTACACGGAGTGTCTTTTATATCGGCCAAAACAGCACGTGAATTTCTCTTATCATGTACTTTCTCTCACGAACAACCAAAAGTCATAAGCCGTAGTCATAAGCCATAATCCGTAGCTCCAAAAAAACATGCCTGTAGCAAAAGATGAGCTTTCGCTTGCTTTGTACAAATTGCAGGAAGGAGACCTCCGCTGTAGAATTAGATGATGTTATACTGACCAAGGTGCCACAGAATGGGTAATGCTTTTTCAGGGATGTGGTTTTTTTGGTGTGAGCTAATTGTTTCAGCCGTCGCCTGTCTCCTTGATTATTGGGAAAGGGAATGGAAGGGAAGGAAATTTTAAACAAGCTATCACTCAGGTGAGGGTGTGGTTTATTGCTTTGAGTTGTATTGGGTGCTGGAAGGAAGAAATAAGCAACTGAGATTAGACTAGATTGCCGCACTTGATTCAGATAAATATAGGGTGTAGTGGTGGTATGAGGTGTTTTGCTTGTCTAATTGGCCGTTGTTGATGTAAAAGGGTGAGAGAGAGAGAGGGGGTGTCCTGTTTCTGTTCTCCATGTACAATTAATTTTTATTCTAGCTTATGGGCTTTTAGCTTTTTTACTGTGTAAGACTTTTTTTACTGTAGCTGTTGGTAGTTTTTTTCAGCGTAATTAAATTTAAAAAATTTTAAAATAGAAAAACAAGTTATCCGACAATGTAAAGAAATATGAAAAAAAGAGAAAAAGATAAAAAAGCTAAAAAGTTAACCCTAAGCTAAAAAGTTTGACCAGGTTGCCCTTTTCACTGGTTCGAGGCCGTGCTTGCTCTCAGTTGGTGGGTTGATGGGGCTGCTTCTGTACCTCGATGTTGGGTTGTAGGCCTAGAAAAAGGTATCGAGTATCGAAGAAAACCAAAAGCTACAACAACTAGATGTAGAAAGAGATCTGAAAGTAGCTACGTAAAAAACTTACCTGCTGCTGCTGCTGCTGCTGCGCTGTACCCGCCTCTCTTCCGCTAGCAAGGCAATAAATAAATAAAGAAGAGGAAGAAAGAAAGGAAGAAGAAAAGAATAAAAAGGGAAGGAGAAAATAGATACTTACAAGACAGACTGGCACGGCACGGCACGCCAAGTATTCTTGCAACTTTGGTCGGTGTCGGCCTCGCAGCGAGGAGGAGGAAGGAGGGCCTGCAGACGACGCCAAGGCTAATGGCCGCCTCCCCTCCGCCGGCCGCGGCGCTCTCTGCGGCTGACGGCTCCGCAGACGACGACGAGGAGGAGCAGTGCCGCATCTGCCGCTTCCCCGCCGAGGCCGCCCGCCCCCTGCGCCACCCCTGCGCCTGCAGCGGCAGCATCAGGTTCGTCCACGACGACTGCCTCCTCCGATGGCTCGCCACCCGCCGCCAATCCCGATGCGAGGTCCGTCCCCTCCCCTCCCTCCTCCGCCTATCCTAGGCTTGGTCCGTTCTATTCATTGCTAGGGTTTCCAGCCTGAAGCGTCCATGCTATTCGCATCACTCCAATCCCCACGAACGATCGATCCACCCCTTCCCTTGTTTATTTTCCTTTCTTGTTCAGCAGTGTGGTTGCACTTAATTTTCGAATTTGCTCGCAATAACCCCTTTAATTTCCCTTGTATGTAATTTGATGTGCTCAGGTGTGCAAGCGTGACATCTCCATCTGCCCGCTCTACGCTGCAAATGCTCCTGCAAGGCTGCCCGTCTCCGAATTCGTGCTGGGCTTAGCGAACAAGCTCATGGGCTGGATCTTCTTGCTGCTCTCCTTCATCTTCGCCATGTGCGTCTGGGAATTCGTTATGCCGCCACCACTGTCTGGACATGGCGCCGCCTCGCCAGGAGCTTTGCTCAAGCGCCACCTGCTCTCCCTCCGTTTCTCTACCAATTCCCTTCTTGCAGATGGCCTGTATGGCTTGAGGTTCATGCCTTCCGCGGATACCGTATTTGCCTGCGTTTCTATCAGAAGAGCCTTTCTCAGGGAGCTTGGCCATTTTAGACAACTCAATGGGGTTGCCAGAATTGCTGCTGATGCTCTTGCTCCATTTGCGCTCTTGGTTGCACGCTTAGAAACTCACCTGCAGCATAGGTTTGGGGGATTGGATAGCTTTCAAGTCCTTGCACTACATACCGTTGAAGCTTCCCTGATGGTATGGTTCTTGCTTCTCAGTCAGTGCCCTCTCTCTATGTGCTCCTTTGCAATTTTTTCATGTGTTGGCATTGGAGTATATTAGAATTCATATATGAGTATGCCTAAGGTGGTAAATGAGTACATTAAGTTCGTTTAGGTGGGTATATCATGGGTATGAGTAACTATACCTAGGAGTAGAATGTATTTTTCTTATACGGTGATAGGATTCTTGAGCACCAATGCAGTTCTATTCTGGAGCATTTAGCACGTCTTGCCAGGTTTTGTTGATCGTTTTACTGTTGGTCACAGTGCAGCATAACTTCAGTTTGATGTGTATCATCCTATATGTCGCTTACGGTCCAGGTTGTTGCTAGAAATAACAAAACTTAAATGATGGTCACATGGAATAAACTAGTATGAGTTGTTCTATGAAACAGGATGATGTTCTGTTCTTTTTCTACCCTGCAATTGTGAGAGACATCACCAGTTTGGCCTGCTGTCCATCAGTCTGGATAGATACACTTGTAGGAGGACTATTTCCAAAATATAGGTGTAGGATTTCTTCTGGTCATTATTCTGAGTGCACCAATACGACTGGCTAAGCTTGTTCTTTTTGGTGCTTTAATTGTTTTGCTATCGCAGTATTTTTTATTACCTTTTCAGGTTAATTCTACCCTGGCTTTTTCTACAGGGTCCTGATTTAGTTGCATGCTTTTGGACAATGAATGCTTCGTATTTCTTCTGCTTGATTTCTTTACTTATTTCCAGGAAATTCTAACAGTATGCTTGTATGATCAGGTGGTAATAGGTGACGTGGTCCTTGCTTGTATTTTTGGTTTTCTCCCATTCTCACTGGGAAGGATAACCCTGTGCTGCGTATCGTGTTTCAATTTTGGCAGTGTGGATAAAGTCCACTCCTACACTTCAACAGCTTCTATCCTGTTAATTGGATATGGATTTATCTTTTCACTGGGTGTACTTTTTATTGGGCTGCATACTTTCCTCCAATACTCGAGGGGCGAATGCCTTACGATCGCAATTTTCTTCAAGGTCTTTACCAATGGGATGTACTGGCTGTTGAACCCTTTTAGAAGGCTGCCTGGTATACATGTAATGGTCCGTAGGACATTCTCTTTCTTGCAGCAGTTCTTCAGAGGGATCATAAATTTAATCACTGTCGCCAATATTTGTCTTAATCTCATAAACACAGTGGTAATATGTCCATTGTTCTTTGGCTGCTTGCTTGATATCTACACTTCAAACTTGTTTGGTGCAACAATATCTCAGAAGCTCAAACTTCTATCTGCTTCATCTTTTGCTTCGACTGCTCTTCATTGGCTTATTGGATGCATCTGTTTGAAGCTGCACCTCAAAATTTCCAGTCTTCTTCGCCTGGTATTTATCATAATTATATTTGTGGTATCATCAATTCAATAGTCTATGCAGTATATGTTTCAGGGTTATACCGACTATTTTCTTTTGTTTGTGAGTAGGTATTGAGGCCAGGAGTTAATATTCCCTTTGTCGATGTTGCTGAAGATGAAAATGTGATACAATTCTTTCGTGAACCATTCTACAAGTTTTCTTTCAAGATGCTGCCTGGTCTTTTTGTCAGCGTTATCTATGTTGCTATGGTCATTCTAGTTCCTGTTCAAATTGCTAGTCAATTGGCACCTAAGGTGTTCCCGTTAGATATCACGTAAGTATTCCATTTCTATTCTTCATTACAAGATGTATCTGCCAGTCTTTGGCGACTCGATACATTTATTTTAATATTTGTGAAAATTGCAGCTACTTCGATCCTCCTACCCAGGGCACATCATTTTGGCAAGCGCCACGAAATTATGCAGAGTTACTTTCTGGTGCTGTTCTTCTGAGGTTTCTCATTTGCAATACACTCAAATACCTTGAGCCTGGTGCGTTAGTGGAGAAGGTACTGCGGTATTGGTTTGCCACAACTGGACAGGCTCTTGGTCTGTCAGATTTGTTGATTGTCCAGCCTGATGGAGCTGTTGGACGTGAGGTTGGGAATAGTGTGGCATCAAAAGATCAGCATGGTAGCACTGCTGAAACTAAGGGTAAAAGGTATCCCCCCACCCTCCTCTCTCTCACCCCACATGCGTGGCTTTACATAGGTTTCTTCATGCAGGAAACTGCACTATTTTTCCTGTCTGTCTGTACTTCCATTTTCGAGCAAATTCACATATATATACTTAAAAATGCATAATTTGTATTTTCCAAAAAAATGCACAATATAATTCAACATCCAAGGTAATGCATTTAGGCTGTAAGTGCTGGACTGTAGGTCATACTCATATAACTTTTAAAAAAACGTGGAAATACTGCACTTTTTAATGTACAAGAGGAACTTTCCAAGGCTCAAAACTGCAAATGGCTATGATGCAATTTTATCTGTATTTTGTGCCTTTTGACAATTTAGTGAAATGTTGCAAACATCCTAGTTCCCAGTTCTTTAAAAAATTGCTGTACTTCCTGGTCTAAGATTGTTGTTTTTGACTGTTACTTGTAGGCAAGTTTATCTAAGCAGCATCTTTTGTTTGTTGATTTCTTGTGCATTATTCAATGGCAAATTGAAGCATGAGTGAGTTTAAACGGGATTATGTTACTTTCTGAAGTTGGTTGCTTACTGTCCGTTCTGCATGCATATAGATATGCTGCATATTATTAGGCTTCACAATATCTGCTATTCTGCATGAGCAACCAGCAGCAGCACTTCTGAGTTCTGAGTTTTGATCAATTCTGATAGCAGACTGATGACAATATTTTGACCTTAGTTCCCATTTCATTGGCTGGTGCTGTGGGTTGTTCACTGTCAGAATGCAATGCCACAATTCCTGCTATGCTGCATATAGAGCAGGCTTCATAATATCTGCTATTTTGCATGACCAACCCACAGTACCACTCCTGTCCAATACTGATGACAGACTGGTGATAATATTCCAACCTTAATTCCCACCTCATTGGCTGGTGCTGTGGGTTGTTCATGGTCCAGAATGTACTACCACAATCCCTGATGGGGTCTACTTTATGCTTGTTTCTACCATTGAATGTACAACTTCACTTTTGTAACTCCTTATTGTATGAGGGACTTGTGGATGCATCAATCGTTACTCTTTCAAACACCTTAAGATTTAACAAAATTCTCTTTCCCACATGTAATTAACATTCATATTAACTGGTTTCTTAACAGTTCATTCTATTTTGTTGGTAGGCTTAGTATCTAACTATGTAGCACGGACACGGATACGTCGACACGACACCGACACGGAAATTCGCCGTTTTCCCAAAAAGACCGATACGGCGACACGGCTATATATATTTAAATAATAAATAAATTATATATATATATATATATGTATGTATGTATTATTTTCTATGTTTCCACATGCTTGGGAAGAAGTCGGCGCTTGGCGACGAATCCGCGGCGCTGCTGGGACGAAGCCGGCGGCGGGAAGCCAACCAGGCGGCGCTGGGGAGGAAGCCGATGGGCGGCGGCGAGTGCGGGAGAGAGAGGAGGCGGGCGGCGGAGGCGGAGCGGCGGAGGCGGGTGGCAGCAGCGAGCAGCGGACAAGCGGAGAAGCGCGAGGCCGATGGGAATAACGCGCTCAGCCGCTCGTACGTGCAATGCGTGCGTTAGGGTTAGGGTACGCTGTGCGTGCGTTATGGGATGGCCTGGGCCGGTCGTGTTCTGGGCCGGCTATGTCCAGGTCGTGTCCGACTCATATATTTAGTGTGTCCGACATGTGTCGAGAATTTTACTAATTAAAATTAATTCTAAAATCGGCCGATACGTCTCCGACACGTGTCGAAGACGTGTCCGTGTCGTATCCGTGTTGGACACGGTGTCGGACACGGATACGGCTGTTTTGCCACGTGTCCGTGCTACATAGGTATCTAATATGTTCTATTTATTTCTATCATTGTTTATTTAGGATACTTGCAGTCTGGTCGATAGGCAGTACAGTAGTGTTGGCATTTTTTTTTCCTTGCTGCTTTTTACCTTTCGGATGAAGGGGATAACCTATCTCAGTCTCTTGCCAAAATATGCATTTTCTCATGGGGCATCTATCATGTGTTTTTTTCGGGCTATGCATAGTGTCAATTTATTAAGCGACAAGTGACAACAGGTCAACAGCTTTGCATTCTCACACTTTGGTTGTTAAGACAGCCCTTATCTTTTCAATTGTCTTAGGCATGCAGATCCGATACTTATCAAATAGTAAATAGCACCATAGGAATCTAAACTTGCATAAGTGGTTCAAGTAGGCCCCAGAACTGGAACATTTTACATTTGGATCCTCAAACTTGGATAAGCAAGTGAGATCCAAAGAAGGTTTTGCTGTCTTACATGGCTTCCATGTGAGCACTATGGATCATGTTCTTTGAGAAACAAATGATGCTTATCATTGTTGAATCCTTGTTACAGCAATTTTATTATGAAGTCTCAAAAGAAACAGTGTTTTGCCCTAATCTCTTGTTTGTTTCCTATTCTTGTCTGCTCTGCTAATTTTTTACCATTCAATTTACTAAAGTTTTTGCAAACCCAGAGGGGTTGGACGCATAACATTTGAGTATTGGAAATTTACTGTTCGTGCACATTGTACCAGGAAATTTGTTGCAGTTCGTGTGATGCTACTTGTGGTGCTAGCTTGGTTGACTGTTGTGATATTCAATTCTGCTGTGGTTACTGTTCCAATCTCAGTTGGACGTGCATTGTTGTTTGCCATCCCTCAGCTGCCAGTAGCAGGTGGATTGAAGTCCAATGGTAATGATTGTTCAGAGATGATCATTGGACTTCCTTTGTAAACCAAGTAACGAAGTAAACATTTTTACCATGTTTGGGCTTACTTGTGCAATCTTTTCTCCTAGATCTGTTTGCTTTTGCTGTTGGATTTTGCATCATATCAACTATTATTGCCGCCTCTAGAGATTCATTTGCCTACATGACTTCTGGGAGAACGCGCCTTCTGGTTTATGTTATCTGCAAGTGGGGTATAGCTGCTTTGAAGAGTTCTCCGCTTTTGTTCATATGGGTGAGCAATTTAATTGAGGTGGTTTCATTACAGTTTTCTATTTTATGCTTCAGTTCATTGACCCAAAGGCTGTCTGCTGTCAGATTGTCATCATTCCCCTTCTGATCGGATTGCTGGTTGATTTTGTACTGATATCACCCTTCATTGTGCCTGCCAATGACGATCCAGTTCTCGACTTTTTCTGCACTTGGTTCCTGGGGCTGCTATTGCTGAAATTCTGGACTAAGTTGGTGAGTTGCAACTTTTCTTGTTGCTTTCCTGACCTCTTACCTCATATTATTCTCCTGTATATACCCAACTTGGCATAATTAGATCAGCAAAATTATTTGGGAAAATTTGCTTCGTGGCACTCTAAAGTGACCCTTGCTGTATGCCACATTGCCAGTTTGCCACCCCAAAATTACCAAAATGATGCCTGCAAATTTTCATTTTAGTCTATCTCCTTTCCAAAGTTTTGTTTGTTTCATTAGCCACAATTTTTGGTACTGTTCTTTCCATTGTTAAACTCATATAATTACTCCCTCGTCTCCTATGCCTCCTCAACCACTTGTAGAACTATCAATATTTGCCCCATAACGGCTGAGTTTCTGTTGGGACTGATTTTGCAACTGGCACACTTTTAGGGTTGTGTGCAGCGAATTTCCCAATTTTGAAGTAAGGTTCACATAGGAAGTTTTTTTAACTAGTCAGGTTTTTATTTTTGAAGGCTCATTGGACAAGGGTGGCGCCTTTCCTGGCTTATTTGATTGATGAAAGGTGGGACTGGAAGCTTACTCAGGCAAGGGAGGATGGGCTTTCAGGGCTCAGGGCAATGTGGGTCTTGCAAGATGTATTGATGCCTATCACTACAAAGCTACTGACTGCTCTCTGTGTTCCTTATGTGCTTGCGAAGGGCGTCTTCCCAAGCTTTGGCTACTCTGTTGCCGTGAACTCAACAGTGTACCGTTTTGCATGGCTAGGGAGCCTCGCCTTCTTTGTGCTCTGTTACCTAGCCAAGGTATTCTGCAGGGTCTTGGTTGGACTCCATGATTCTATTAGGGATGAGCGCTATCTTATTGGGCAGAGGTTGCAAAACTACGCTGACACTAGCTCAAGAGACTCTGCTTACAACCCCATTTCCAGTAATTAGTTTAGACGACGATAGCGTCAGCTGCTAGTCTCGTGCTGTGCATATACGGTATGTTGCATAGTGATATTAACAACTAGCGCACAACGTGAAGAAATATCTAGGTGGTGTCACCGACAGGAAGGATACGGCTGATGTCAGACACAGAATTTCTGGCGAAACTTGTAAATATTGATGCAGTTTTCCCGATGAATCCGTGTCTACGTTTGTTTGTATGCCATTATTGACGAACGTAGATGGATACATGTCTGCACTCTTTTTACGGCATTCTTTTGATTGGTTTCCTAGGCCAGGTCAACCGCAGTCAGGCTAGGAGAAATCATGTTTGTTAATTGTTGACTTCAGTTTGGAAACATGACGCCGTTATAAGTTGCATTGACCGTAAGCTATAACAAGACTAGACATTATAGTTGTGCAAATATACTATAGCTCATGCTTAGGTGTAATTTTCCGCGTTTCAGTGGCAGATTTACTTCGCTATGGCTCATTGTTTTAATGTATGTTGGTACCTTTTTAACAGAAAAAAATAAATATTAAATGCTTCAGCCCCACATCTGACATAACATGGCTCTGAGTGGAAAAAATTATCTTCGAGCTATGCATCAAACTTTCAGGGCAAAGTTGGCAAAGTTTGGGTTATAACCATCCCTAGCCTGATATGCTCCCTGCGAGAATGCAGACAACACGAAGTGTGCCCGCCTATGGCCTTCACTGGGTCGTCCGGAGAGTCGCCACTAGGAACAAGGGGAGCCCTCCCCGATCGGCAAAGTCTGGGGCTCTGCGAAACTGCACGGAGCGACGCTGTAGGACTCAAGCGCTTGGGGACGGTCCATCATCGTGCTGCGAGCTCTCATCATGGTCGGATTGACCCTTGCCGCTTTGGGAGATAAGTCCTCTATTGGGCGTACTACTGTGGGAGATTTTGATCCCTTATCAGACTTTTTAGCGGCGTCGTCTCTGGAATCACCGAAGGAATCTCCAGGGAGACATTTACCGTCGGAAGTAAGCAAGACATGCTCGTAGTCGTAGTAGGCCTCCTTGTCGGTACTCGCATAGTCGGCTAAGTCAAATAAGGACATCAGGAGTCCATTTATTTGCCATGAGGACATCGAGAGGAAAAAGAGAAACTTGCCGATAAAAAAGTTACCGGAGTCTTGGAAGAAGAATACCCACGGACGACGTCAGTTGTCGATGTTTTAATATCGATCTTACGTATAATTTGTTTGGATTTGGGGGAACTCTTAGAAGACTTGACGTATGTGCTTGCGAAGTAGTGACACGGGAAACTTTATCCTGGTTCGGACTTTTTCCTAAGAGAATAACAACCCTACGTCCAGTATGATTGCTCGTTGCTAGAAAGTGAATTACAACAGAGAATTACATGAATGACTAGTGCTATCTTGCGTGAATGAATCACCAAAAACCCCCCTCTCTCCCTTTAACATTAACCTTTAAATAGTCGGTAAAACGACGACAATTGTCCCACGCCGGAAGACGCCTTAACGCTTCAGATAATAACCGCCTAACGGAAGTTAATGTCAGAAAGACACAAGAGACCGTTCACCGTGTAGCGGTTGTTGTCAGAGAGAGATCGTATGCAGTTAGTGCACCAACGCACGTTCTAACAGCCTTGGCAGATAAATCGACAAATGTAGTTTATTATCGTAGATAAGTCGGTTGAAGATAGACTTGTCATAGGAATTCCTATGACCATAGAATGGTCGCAGTATGACTTACGACTATACGGTCATAGAAGCTCTTAAGACTATATTGGTAGTCATAGTAGAATTTACGACTATACGGTTGTAGAAGGTCTTACGACTATATGATTATCTTTTATCGATAAATGGTATATTTAAGGAATATAATGACCAATAATTTGAGGATCATTACGGTTCTAAGTAGATCTGCCTAAAAACTCATTAGTTATAGTAAAGGCAAATTGAAAAATAAAACTCCGATTCATAGTATTGCTATGAAACTAGCAATCAGAAGACACAAATTACAATAGATTTGCCCCCAGAAAGTTTGAAAAATCGATTTAAATAACATTATCTTGAAATTGTTAACCTTTGGTAACGTCGGACAAGCACAACACCGACATACCAAGTACAAAATTGCCAAACATATTACCTCTTGTTCGACATGCAACAAAACTAAGATAATAGTCCTCGCAAAATAAAGTCCTAATCACTTACCTGAAACAATAGACTATTGTATTCAAAGGCATTTGCCTCTAGAACATGTGATCTACTTGAAACCAAAAGGCCTTGAATAACACAAATCTCTACGACGAGGTAAATATATTCGGAAACTCAGAGCTTTTGTCTCTTACTGAAAAACCCTTTACTATCGTGCTACAGAAAAGTAAATCATAACCAAAACTGTGGGTTCTCATTCCAGCATCCAAGTACTGGTTTGACTCCATGGGGGATAGTATGGATATGGAAAACTCAAACTCAAAGCTCCCTTGCTAATAAAGATAAGCAAAAATGCAAAACAGTAGTAAGATTAATTTGACCCCAGGATATGGGACTTAGGGTTACAGTGAAATGCCTAAAAAATCGTGAGCTACAGCAAGACAAAGCTAGCACAGAGGTTATTAGTTGCAGTAGGAAATGATCTAAACACGTGACTTTAGCAAGACAAATCTTGCTCTTGAACTGAATTTGGGCTTTTGGAGCTATAGCATGGGAAATACACGAGATAACTCAAAATTATCAGTTAAGACTAAAAATGAATGAATCAACAAACTATTACAAGGCGGTTTTTAGCTCACAAAAAGTTACTATTGGAAAATTTTATGAAATTACCAAGCGTGGATAGAGGGCACATCTAACCATACTACATGATTATATCATACTACTCAAAGCACAAAAAGACAGTAGTTTGTAGTTTCTGACGAAGCCACACGTAACTAATCTCACTTATAACAAATGTATCCATCACATAGTATGCCTTCTACAAATTTTGATTTAATTTACAGTCAGCAAGGAAGAGAAAATAGAAATGTTTTATCCATAAAAGTAACTAGAGAACCTGAATTATCCAGGGAAATAGCTCCTACTAGACTCTATGCCTCTTCAACGCCTGCTCAGATTCCTCACAGCTCCTGGTCTGCCCAGTGTCTTCCATGATTTGATCTGCAGCTGGCACATCTTTCCGCTCCTACTTCATGAAAGAGGGTCAGGTGACATCTTGCATGAATAATGAGCATCATTGGAAGGACTAAAAAGTCGTAATAATGCTTAACACAATGCAGAAAATAATTCGTTGTACTTCCAATTTTTGTAGAAGTATCAAGTATGCAATTTAACTTCTTGTTAATACCACACCTAATGGCAGCTTACCATAAATTTTGACAAACAGAAAGTGCACTGGCAAACGGTCAGTAGTAGAGTAACATGGATGGTGATTGTAAAACACATATCTGTCTCAGAGAAAATTACAACTACATGGATGTTTGTGCCAAAAGGTAAAAGCAAGAACCTGACACAATTTTATTACTATACCATTTTTACAATACGATCTCTGTTAAAAAATGGACTATGTTTTAGGTTTCCAAGGACAAACATCTGTCTTTAAAATGCGCCCTTGTATTAACCATGAATTTTATTATAGTTGATAAAAGAGTACGAGGAGTTATTATGAAAGAACAAGTGTGAGAAAAGAGGAGCTATCAGGATAGTTAATGGAGGGTAGGTTGGTTATCTTGCCTCATTTCTTAATAATGTTTGCAACTTGCTACAAACAACATCTAATCTGCAACAGCAAGATTATTAAAAAGAATTGAATTCAAACTAATGGCGCACTACACATTTGAATTATATGTTCATGTGTACATTAGGAACTTCCACCTTTGCACTGCACATATTATTAGGCCTTCTGGAAATTGCTCTTCTGCCTAGATTGACCTGCACGGTGACGCTGGCTTGTGACAAATCAACACCCGAGCTTTCCATTGCATTAGTCAAAGCCGTAAACAGGCTGTTCAAGATGAATGACAAAAATAGTTGCATGAGCCACAGCTGACCAAGATGAACATCACCAAATACGTACGAAGACCAAATACTATGTGATTGATCAAAAAAGAAAAGGTATGTAAATGGCTGACAGAGAGGAGCCTATCTTCAAGTTGAATTATAAAGGATGTCACTAAAGCTCAACCTCCCATCTTTTTTTTTTGCAGAAATCATTTCTTATGGACAGCAAATCAGAAACAAACTTACCACTCTTTATCATCTTTGTGTTACACTATAATCATAAAAACACTGATGCTGGCTAGAGTCCTAGGATAAAACAACACCAGAAAAACTAATGGAGGCAGTCCATGCAAATTAATTAAAATTCATGACTTAGAGTGCCTACTACCTTTGCTCTCTATTTACTACTAGGAAAAAAGAACCAAATTCACATTTAGAGAACTCCAGATGTTACAAATTTCTACCAGTAAAATGAAGATTGCTGGCTATCGAGTTAAGCAATATCTATTTACAAAACATTGGAAAGTCAGAACATAATTAGGTTCCATGAAAATGAATAATAGAACAACATGATTTAGTTATTTAGTAGTAGCAACTAGGATATCAAGATATCTGATAGCATACATGGGGCAAGACAATGAAAAAAGGAAACCAAAAGGCTCTTTTTAACAAGATGCTAGCATCAAATTTTGAAAGAATTGTTTCTTATGAGTAACTATGGTATATACGTTTGTATTTTATGCATTTTACATACACTTTTTCCACCATGCACTATCACCCTACAAGTGGGAGTGGGAATAAATGGATAGCATATCGAGGGAGGAAAAAGTTGAGAAACCGTCTGCAGCTAAAGTTATATGAAGCATAAACCATAGTTATCTCTTCATTTCTTTTTAGTAAATCTAACGAACCAAAATGGCAACTAAAAAAAGCTCACTAAGCGAAGGGGAACTGAAGAGAGTTTCACATGAACAAGTATACATACTTTTGGGAGTACACGCTGGACACACTTATGGTACCCTCATCTATAGCTAATTCATCATGTTCATTGCTCATTTCATTGTTGACAGTGCAAACTGTTGGACATGGGAGTTGTTGCCATTGGGACTGAGATTGTAATTCTATGCTATCTGGACAAGAAATAAAGCACCATTAGCACTCATTGTGGAAAAGGACAAATTAAAAGGCAAACAACTCAGACAGACATATTATCCAAATCTACCTGCATTTAACTCGGCTGATTCTACTACCATTTGAGCATTTTGCAGCATTTCTGGAGCGGCAGGGATGCTGTTGTCCAGAAACTTATCAGAAAATGTCAACCCAATAGCCGAGCCATTTTTTGTGGACGGTGCTCCATCTGGCATGCCATCATCTGGCACTCGATTGCTACTCTGTTGTACGACAAGGAACATCACATGTTAATACATTATTCCAATACTCTTTAGGTTTCAACCCCATGTATTGCTAAAACATTTCTATCCGTTCAGAAGTATATGACGTTTTAGAAAGAGTGCAGTCAAACTTCCCTAACTTTAACCAGTAATATACAAAGGTCTATTCAGATTGGTCGCATGGAAATGATACCATTAGATTTGTCATGAAAAATATTTTCTTCATATAATAAATTTATATTTTTTACTAACATATCAAAGTTACACGTGGGAGACAATATTGGTGTTCAAAACACCATATATTCTTCAACAGGAGTAAAATACCACGACTACAAATCCCAAAATGGTGTACAAATTTCTTTTATTGGTTTACTGTTTTATCTCAAACAAAAGTTTCTAGTAATAAATTATGTATGAATCATTCCACATCCATATGGTGAACATTTGATGGGCTACCACAGAAAAAGAAAAAATGAATTTGAAATGGCAAATTGCAGTGAAACCTTCGCATACTTGTTTGTGGAAATTATATGGTACAATTTTTTGTTAGCTGCATAGAATTTCTGAATTTTGATTTCCAGTAAACATAAATGAAATAAATTACTACTTGCAGATCCACAAAATGAACTGAAACTACTTCTCCTTAGTTTGCATTGGAAAGTAAATCAGCAATTATCTACGATTGTTGTTGATGCTTCAGAGGTGCAAATCGTAATGGTTATAATGTTAAGCTTTATTTAGTCTGTGACAGATGGTAATTCCATAGGAATCATAAATTTTACCACGCAAATTGGGGTAACATCGTTCACCATGCTACCATAATCTGTTGGTAGACAGTTTGTACTTGCATGGGGAACAAAATGGTAGCAGTATAACTTACATGGCGAGCAAATAGCAGGCACGCTTGAGTAATGCATAGTGGAGAGAATATGGCTAGTAGACTAGTAAGTTTAGGCACATATAGCATTACCCAAGGTATCAATTTTGCATTTTGTTGGCTCCAATCGGTGCATGCTTCATACTTTTGTACCTTTTCTTGTAAGAATTTGACATATTCAATCACCTGCAGAGGGTAAGGAGCACTGGAAGATTATAGTGAAAGAAGAGGTACCCACTTAGAATTGCCCCCGGGGGGGCGTCATGAGAAATGAAGAATTCATCAGAAAAGAGCTGTGTGAGTAAGGACCTCCAAAAGGAAGGTAGCCCTATCTCTCTTCTGATCGCTGCGCGGTATAAGGTCTCGAAGTATCTGAAATCTGCATTGCGGTTAGATAACAATAATGGCGATGGTTATTGACAGAAACACGGTAATGTCAGGCAGTTGATTGGTGGATTGGTTTCAGGGACAAGTAAAAGAACAAAAAGATAGCAACGAATGGATTAGGGCAGGGAATTGGGGGTTTGCCTCTCATTGATTTTACAGCGGCGCCTCTGCTCGGTGGCGGAATGCTTGGACCTCGGAGTGGTGGGCGTGCCCGGAGCTTTGTGGTCTCCTCCGCGGGCGGCATCGAGTTCCACTGCAGTTTATTATGGGATTCAATGGCATAGTTTATCGATGGATAGGGAGAGAGGCGGGGTGATAAACTGACTGACTTATATCGTTGAAGCAGAAGCCGAAGCCGGAGCCTTCGCCGCCGCTGGAGGAAGAGGGCGAAGGTGAGGCTGAGGCTGATGCGGCGGCGGCGAGGTGGGGGTGATGGCGCTTCTGCATGAGGGAGGCGGCCGCGCCGCCTGCCCTAGGTAGGCTCGCCTCACGTGGATCTGAGCCGATCTCCTCGTTCTCGTGCTCCCCCGCCTTTTCTTTCTCCTCGGCGGAGTGGACTCCGGTGGGATTCCGCCTCCGCGGAAGGGACTCACGCGTTTGGGATGAAGCAACCAAACCAAACCAAACCTAAACCAAAACCCTCGATCTCGATCACTTCTCTTCTCTTCTCTTCTCTTCTGTTTCGCTCCGCTCCGCTCCGTTCCGTTGAAGAGAAGAGCTGAGACTGAGACACAAGCTTTCCATCCGAAGAAAATGTCAGATGATAAATATACTGTTTCGAGAAGAGAAATGATTAAACTAACGTAAATATACTGTTTCAAGCGCAATGATAAATGTCAGATGATAAATGTATAATGATTCAAGCACACGAAATTCTACATAGCTGAAGAAATGATATAAAAAACGTGTGCATGTACAATTAATGATATGCCCCTTCCTGCAACTATATTTAGTTTTAATGATCGCATTCATGGACAAAGTTTTTACACAATGATTGATGGTGTGAGTTTGCAAAACTTCCCTGTGGGTACTGCTGCATTTCTTGGAACCACAAAGGTGATGCATAGCTCGGCTACGATGAAGCTGTACTAGAACAGACAACACTTCCGAAAAACCGAGGGCAACAGGCTAAAGCAGATACCAGCGGTGAACAAATACCTTTTCTCGGTGATCACTGTGCCTTTTAGTGAGCACTACTAGCTAAGTGTCTATTTTTTGTACGAGATAAAATCACGCGGTGACGCATAACTTGGCTACAGTGAAGTTGCACTAGAGCAGACAACACATCCGAAGAATCGAGGGCCAACAGGCTACAACAGATATCAGCAGCGAACAAACACATTTTCTACGAGATAGAATCACACAGTGACGTATAACTGGGCTACGATGAAGTTGCACTGGAGTAGGCAACACTTTCATAGAACCGTGGTGCAATAGGCTAAAGTAGATGACAGCAGCGAACAAACACCTTTTCTCGGTGATCGTTATGCCTTTTAGTGAGACTAGTTGCTAAGTGTCCATTTTTCTACGAGATGGAATCACCCGGTGACGCATAGCTGGGCTACGGTGAAGCTGCACTGGAGCAAGCAACACTTCCGGAGAACCGAGGGGCAACAAGCTACAGCAGATGCCAGCAGTGAACAAACGCTTTTCTCGGTGATCGTTGTGCCTTTCAGTGAGTACTAGTTGCTAAGTGTCCATTTTTTCACGGGATGGAATCACCCGGTGACGCATACCTGGGCTACGGTGAAACTGCACTAGAGCAGGCAACACTTTCGGAGAAACAAGGGGCAACAGGCTAAAGCAGATGGCAGCAACGAATAATTACCTTTTTCTCGGTGATCGTTGTGCCTCTTAGTGAGGACTAGTTGGTAAGTGTCTATTTTTTCTACGAGATGAAATCACCCGATGACCCAAACTGGGCTACGGTGCAGCTGCACTTGAACAGACAACACTTCTGGAGAACCGAGGGGTAACAGGCTAAAGCAGATGCCAGCAGCGAATAAACACCTTTTCACAGGGATCATTTTGCTTTTTTAGTGAGGACTAGTTGCTAAGTGTCTATTTTTTTACGAGATGGAACCACCCGGTGACGTATAACTAGGCTACGGTGACGCTGCACTAGAGCATGCAACACTTCTGGAGAACCGAGCGGCAACAGGCTATAGCAGATGCCAGCAGCGAATAAACACCTTTTCTCGGTGATTGTTGTGCCTTTTAGTTAGCACTAGTTGCTAAGTGTCTATTTTTTCTACGAGATGCAATCACGCAGTGACGCATTCTTTGGTCTGGTGAAGCGCACTAGAGCGAGCAACGCTTAGGAGAACCGTGAGCAACGAGCTATAGCACATGCCGTGACCAAGGAACAACTTTTCTCGGTGATCGTTGTGCCTTTTAGTTAGGACTAGTTGCTAAGTGTCTATTTTTTCTACGAGATGGAATCACCCAGTGACACATTGCTGGGCTACGGTGAAGCTGCACTAGAGCAGGCAACGCTTCCGGAGAACCGCGGGGCAACAGGCTATATCACATGCTAGCAGCAAAAAAACACCTTTTCTCGGTGATCGTTCTGCCTTTTAGTAGGACTAGTTGCTCAATGTCTAGTTTTTCTACGAGATGGAATCACCCAGTGACACATTGCTGGGCTACGGTGAAGCTGCACTAGACTAGGCAACACTTCCGGAGAACCGCGGGGCAACAGGCTATAGCACATGCCAGCAGCCAAAAAACACCTTTTCTCAATAATCGTTGTGCATTTTAGTTAGGACTAGTTGCTCAATGTCTATTTTTTCTACGAGATGGAATCACCCAGTGACGCATTGCTGGGCTAGGTGAAGCTGCACTAGAGCAGGCAACACTTTCAGAGAACCACGGGGAAACAGGCTATAGCACATGCCAGCAGCGAAAAAGTAGCTTTTCTCGGTGATCGTTGTACCTTTTAGTGAGCACTAGTTGCTAAGTGTCTATTTTTTCTACGAGATAGAATCACCGAGTGACGCATTGCTGGGCTACGGTGAAGCTGCACTAGAGCCGGCAGCGCTTCCGGAGAACCGGGGGGCAACAGGCTATAACACATGCCAGCAGCTAAAAAACACCTTTTCTCGGTGATCGTTGTGCCTTTTAGTTAGGACTAGTTGATAAGTGTCTACTTTTTCTACGAGAAGGAATCACCCAGTGACGTATTGCTGGGCTACGGTGAAGCTGCATTAGAGCAGGCAACGCTTCCGGAGAACCGCTGGGCAACAGGCTATAGCACATTCCAGTAGCAAAAAAACACCTTTTCTCGGTGATCGTTACGAGATGGAATCACCCAGTGACGCATTGCTGGGCTACGGTGAAGCTGTACTAGAGCAGGAAACACTTCTGGAGAACCGCAGGGTAACAGGCTATAACACATGCCAGCAGCAAAAAACACCTTTTCTCAGTGATCGTTGTGCCTTTTAGTGAGCACTAGTTGCTAACTGTCCATTTTTTCTCGGTGATCAGTAAGAACGATAAAAATACCTGAACTGCTTTGATAGCCCCGGAACGACTAGAAAAGCTAAAAATAGGGAGCTATAAGTCACTCTCTCGGCCAAATGTGATGCGAAAAAGATCCCTTAAATCTTGCGGTAAACCTTAAACGACTAGAAAATCTGAAAATCATGACCTATATGTCACGATTTCGGCCAAATGTGAGTAAAAAAAATCCCCCGAATCCTCCGGTCACCCCGGAATGCTAGAAAAGCGGAAAATCATGAGCTGTGGGTCACTTTTTCGGCAAAATGTGATGCGACAAATATCCCAAGAATCCTCCGAAAACCACGGAATTATTAGAAAAAATTGAAAATCATTAGCTAGAGGTCACGCTTTCGGCCAAATATGCACCGAAAAATAAAAATCCCCGGACTGGCCCGATAACCCTGGAACAACTAAAAAAACTAAAAATCGTGAGCTATAGGTCACACATTCGGTCAAATGTGCTCCGAAATATAAAAATACCTGGCTGCTCCGGTAACGCTGGTACGACTAGAAAAGCTGAAAATCGTGAGCTATAGGTACGCTTTCGGCAAATGTGCTCCGAAAAATAAAAATCATCGGACTACTCTGGTAGCCCCGGAATGACTAGAAAAGCTGAAATCATGAGCTATCGGTCACGGTTTCGACCAAATCTGCTCTGAGAAACAAAAATCGTCGGAATGCTCGGGTAACCCTGGCACGACTAGAAAAGATCAAAAATCGTGAGGTAGGTCACGCTTTCGGGCAAATGTGCTTCGAAAAATAAAAATACCTGGACTGTTCTGGTAACAAAGGAACGACTAGAAAAACTGAAAATCGTGAGCTATAGGTCATGCTTTCGGACAAATATGCTCCAAAAAATAAAAATCCTCGGACTGCACCGTTAACCAAGGAACGACTAGAAAAGCTGAAAATTGTGAGCAATTGGTCACGCTTTTGGCCAAATGTGATACGAAAGAAAATACTTGGAATCATTCGGTAACTCCGGAACGACTGAAAAAACTGAAAATCGTGAGCTATAGGTCATGCTTTCGGCCAAATGTGCTTCAAAAAATAAAAATACCTAGACAGCTCCGGTAACCCTGGCACGACTAGAAAAGTTGAAAATAGTGAGTTATAGGTCACGCTTTTGACCAAATGTGCTCCAAAAAATAAAAATCCCCGAACTACTCCGGTAACACCGTAACGACAAGAAAAGATGAAATTGTGAGTTATAAGTCATGCTTTCGGCCAAATGTGATGCGAAAAAATCCCTGGAATCCTCCGGTAACCCCGGAACGACTAGAAAAGCTGAAAATAGTGAGCTATAGGTCACGCTTTCGGCCAAATCTGCACTGAGAAACAAAATTCCCCCAACTCCTCCGGTAACTATTGAATGACTAGAAAAGCTGAAAACCGTTAACTATAGGTCACAGTTTCGACCAAATGTGATGCAAAAAAAATCTCCGGAGTCCTCCAGCAACCCCGGAACGCCTAGAAAAGCGACAAATCTTGACTTATAGGTACGCTTTCGGCAAATGTGCTCTGAAAATTAAAATTCCCCGGACTGACCTGGTAACCCTAGAACGATTGAAAAAGCTAAAAATCGTGAGCTATAGGTACGCTTTCGGCAAATGTGCTCCGAAAATTAAAAATCCCCGGACTGGCCCGGTAACGATAAGGAAACCTGAAAATCGTGAGCTATTGGTTACGCTTTCGGCCAAATGTGATGCGAAAAAAAATTTCCGGAATCCTCCAGTAACCCCGGAACGACTAGAAAAGCGAAAAATCTTGACCTATGGGTCTCCCTTTCGGCCAAATGTGATGCGACAAAAATCCGCGGAATCTTCCGGTAACACCGGAATGATTAGAAAAGTTAAATATCGTTAGCTATTGGTCACGCTTTCGGGCAAATGTGCTCCAAAAAATAAAAATCCCCAGACTGCACCGGTAACCACGGAACGACTAGAAAAGCTGAAATCGTGCGCTATAGGTCATGCTTTTGTCCAAATTTGCTCCGAGAAACTAAAATCCCCGGAATGCTCTGGTAACCTCGGCCCGGTAACCCTGGAATGACTAGAAAAGCTGAAAAACGTGAGCTATAGGTCACAGTTTCAGCCATATCTGCTCCGAGAAACAAAATTCCTCGACTGCTCCGGTAACCGTTGAACGACTAGAAAAGCTGAAAATCGTGAGCTATATGTCACGCATTCGCCCAAATGTGATGGAAAAAAATCGCCGGAGTCCTCCAGTAACCACGGAACGACTAGAAAAGCTGCAATCGTGAATTATAGATCATGCTTTCGGCCAAATTTGCTCCTTAAAATAAAAATACTTGGACAGCTGTGGTAACCCCAAAACGACTAGAAAAGCTCAAAATCATGAGTTATACACGCTTTCGGCCAAATGTGCTCCGAAAAATAAAACTCCCTGGACTGCTCTGGTAACTCTGGGACGACTAGAAAAGCTGAAATCGGTAGATATAGGTCATGCTTTCGGCCAAATGTGATGCGGAAAAAATCGCCGGAGTCCTCTAGTAACCCCGAAACGACTAGAAAAGCGGAAAATCTTGAGCTATGAGTCACTCTTTTGGCCAAATGTGATGCGACAAATATCCCAGGAATCCTCTGGAAACACCGGAACGTTTAGAAAAATTGAAAATCGTTAGCTATAGGTCACGCTTTCGAGCAAATGTGCTCCAAAAAATAAAAATCCACAGACTGCTCCGGTAACCCCGGAACGACAAGAAAAGTTGAAATCGTGAGCTATAGGTCACGCTTTCGCCCAAATGTGCTCTGAAAAACAAAAATCCTAGGATTGCTCCGATAACCCTGGAACGACTAGAAAAGTTGAAAATCATGTGCTATAGATCACTCTTTCGGCCAAATGTGCTCCAAATAATAAAAATCACCAGACTGGCCCGGTAACCCTACAACGACTAGAAACGCTAAAAATCGTAATGTTTAGGTCACGTTTTGGGCAAAATCCGTTCCAAAATATATAAATACCGGGACTGCTCTGGTAGCCTTGGAACGACAAGAAAAGCGGAAAATCGTGAGCTATAGGTACGCTTTCGGCAAATGTGCTCCGAAAACTAAAAATCCCCGTACTACTCGGGTAAACTCGAGACGACTAGAAAAGCTCAAATCGTGAGCTAGGTCACGCTTTCGACCAAATCTGGCCCGAGAAACATAATTCCCCCGACTGCTCCGGTAACCCTTGAACGACTAGAAAAGCTGAAAATCTTGAGCTATGGGTCACCCTTTCGGCCAAATGTGATGCGACAAAAATCCCCAAAATTCTTCGGTAACACCGGAACGTTTAGAAAAATTGAAAATCGTTAGCTATAGTTGTTATTTGTCGTGCAAATGTGCTCAGAAAATAAAATCTCAGTTGCTCCGGTAACCCCGGAACGACAAGAAAAGCTGAAATCGTGAGGTATAGGTCATGCTTTCGGCCAAATGTGCTCTGAAAAACAAAAATCCCTGGAATGCTCCGGTAACGTTGGAACGATTAGAAAAACTGAAAATCGTGAGCTATAGATCACTCTTTCGGTGAGATGTGCTCCGAAAAATAAAAATCCCCAGACTTGCCAGGTAACCGTACAATAACTAGAAAAGCTGAAGATCGTGAGCTATAGGTACAATTTCGGTAAATCAGCTCCGAAAAATAAAAATTATCGGACTACTCCGGTAACCCCGAAACGACTAGAAAAGCTGAAATCGCGAGCTATAGATCACTCTTTCGACCAAATCTGCCCCGAGAAACAAAAATCTTCGAAATGCTCTAGTAACCCTGGCACGACTAGAAAAGCTGAAAATCGTATAGGTCACGGTTTCGGCCGATTGTGCTCTGAAAAATAAAAATACCTAGACGGCTCTGGTGACACCGAAACGTACAGAAAAGCTGAAAATCGTGAGCAATAGGTACGCTTTCGGCCAATGTGCAGCGAAAATTAAAAATCGCCGGACTACTCCGGTAACCCCGGAACGACTAGAAAAGCTAAAATCGTGAGCTATAGGGTATGCATTCGACCAAATCTGCCCGTAGAAACAAAAATCGTCGGAAAGCACTAGTAACCCTAGCGTGACTAGAAAAGCTGAAAATCGTGAGTTATATGTCATGCTTTCGGCCAAATGTGCTCCAAAAATTAAAAAACCCCGGCTAGGCACGGTAACTCTGGAACGACTAGAAAAGTTGAATATCTTGAGCTATAAGTCACGCTTTCGTCCAAATGTGCTCCGAAAAATAAAAATCCCCGCACTGGTCCGGAATCCCCGGAACGACTAGAAAAGCCAAAATGGTGAGCTATAAGTCACGCTTTCGGCTAAATGTGCTCTGAAAAATAAAAATCCCTAGACAGGTCTGGTAACCCTGGAACGCCTAGAAAAGCTGAAAATTGTGAGCTATCGGTCACGCTTTCGGCCAAATCTGTTCCGAGAAACAAAATTCACCCGACTGCTACGGTAACCGTTGAACGATGAGAAAAGCTGAAAATCGTGAACTATAGGTCACGCTTTCGGCCAAATGTGATGCGAAAAAAATCCTCAGAATCCTCCAGTAACCCCGGAACGACTAGAAAAGCTGAAATTGTGAGCTATAGATCACACTTTCGGCCAAATTTGCTCCATAAAATAAAAATACCCGAACAACTGTGGTAACCCCAAAACGACTAGAAAAGCTCAAAATCGTGAGTTATAATTCACGCTTTTGGCCAAATGTGCTCCGAAAAATAAAACTCCCTGAACTGCTCTGGTAACTCCGGGACGACTAGAAAAGCTGAAATCGGGAGCAATAGGTCATGCTTTCGGCCAAATGTGATGCGGAAAAAATCCCCGGAGACTCCAGTAAGCCTGGAACGACTAGAAAAACTGAAAATTATGAGCAATTGGTCATGCTTTCAGTGAAATGTGCTTCGAAAAATAAAAATCCCCGGACTGTTCCGGTAACCCCAGATCGACTAGAAAAGCTAAAATCGTGAGCTATAGGTGACGCTTTGGACCAAATTTGCTTCGAAAAATAAAAATCCCTGGACTGCTCCGGCAACTCCAGAACGACAAGAAAAGCTGAAATCGTGAGCTATAGGTGACGCTTTCGACCAAATCTGTCCGGAGAAACAAAAATAGTCGGAATGCTCCGGTAACCCTGGCACGACTAGAAAAGCTGAAAATCGTGAGTTATAGGTCACGCTTTCGTCCAAATATGCTCCGAAAAATAAAAATCCCCGAACTGCTCCGGTAACACCGGAACGACTAGAAAAGCTGAAATTGTGAGCTATAGATCACGCTTTCGACCAAATTTGCCCCGAGAAACAAAAATATTCGAAATGCTCTAGTAACACTGGCACGACTAGAAAAGCTGAAAATCGTATAGGTCACGCTTTCGGCCAATTGTGCTCTAAAAAATAAAAATACCTAGATGGCTCTAGTGACACCGGAACGACTAGAAAAGCTGAAAATCATGAGCTATAGGTACGCTTTCGGCAAATGTGCTGCGAAAATTAAAAATCGCCGGATTGGACTGGTAACCCTGGAACGACTAGAAAAGCTGAAAATCGTGAGCTATAGGTTACGCTTTCGGCCAAATGTGCTTCGAAAAATAAAAATCCCCGCACTGGTCTGGAAACATTCCGATTTTTAGCTTTTCTAGTCGTGCTTGGGTTACCGGAGCATTCCGACGATTTTTATTTCTCGGGGCAGATTTGGTCGAAAGCGTGGCCTATAACTCACAATTTTCAGCTTTTCTATTCATCCGGTGTGCGGGTAGTCTGAGTTTTTAGTTTTGAGCACATTTTGGCGCGCCTATAGCTCACGATTTTCAGCTTTTCTTGTCATTGTAGGGTTACCAGAGTAGTCCGGGTATTTTTATATTTTGGAACAGATTTGGACGAAAACGTGACCTATAGGTCACGATTTTCAGCGTTTCTAGTCGTTGTAGGTTTTAGGGCGATCTGAGGATTTTATTTTGAGCTCATTGGCGAAAGATTGATCTATAGTACGATTTTCAACTTTCTAGTCGTTCGAGTGCCGAGCAATCCGGATTTTGTTTTGGCACATTTGGCGGCGTGACCTATGGCTCATGATTTTCGACTTTCGGTCATTCGGTTCCGGGGCGATCGGGATTTTGTTTTCATAGCACATTTGGCCTAAAGCATGACCGATAGCTCACGATGTCAGCTTTTCTTGTCGTTCCGAGGTTACCGTAGCAGTCTGAAAATTTTTATTTTTTGGAGCAAATTTGCACGATAGCATCACCTATATCTAACAATTTTCAAATTTTCTAAACGTTCCGGTGTTACCGGAGCATTCCGGGGATTTTTGTCTCATCACATTTGGCCGAAAGGGTGACCCATAGCTCATGATTTTCAGCTTTCCTAGTTGTTCAACGGTTACCGGAGCTGTCGGCGGAATTTTATTTCTCGGAGCAGATTTAGGCGAAACCATGACCTATATGTCACGATTTTTAGCTTTTCTATTCGTTTCTGGGTTTCCGGGCATTCCGGGGATTTTTACTTTTTGGAGCACATTTGGCCGAAAGCGTGACCTATAACTCCGTTTTCGACTTTCTGGTCGTTCGGTTGTCGGGCGATCGATGATTTTAATTTTCGCAGCACATTTGCCGAAAGCGTACCTATAGCTCACGATTTTCAACTTTTCTTGTCGTTCGATGAGTTGTCTAGGTATTTTATTTTTCGACATATTTGGCCAAAGCGTGACTTATAGCTCACGATTTTCGACTTTTAGTCGTTCGATGTTCGGGCGGTCCGAGGATTTTAATTTCGACACATTTGCCAAAATCGTACCTATAGCTCACGACTTTCAGCTCTTCTTGTTGTTCCGGTGTAACTAGAGCAGTCCGGGTATTTTTACTTTTCGAAGCACATTTGGCCGATTTGGCCGAAAGTGTGACCTATAACTGCCGATTTTCAGATTTTCTAGTTGTGCAAGGGTTACCAGAGCATTCCAACGATTTTTGTTTCTCGGGGCAGATTTGGTCGAAAGCGTGACCTATAGCTCACGATTTCAGCTTTTCTAGTCGTCCCGGGTTTACCGGAGTAGTCCGGAGATTTTTAGTTTTTGGGGCACAATTGCTGAAAGCGTACCTGTAGCTCACGATTTTCAGTTTTTCTTAGCTCACGATTTTCAGCGTTTCTAATCGTTGTAGGGTTCTTGGGCGGTCTGGGATTTTATCGGAGCACATTTGGCCGAAAGAGTGATCTATAGCACACGATTTTCAACTTTTCTAGTCGTTCCACGGTTACAAGAGCAATCCGGGGATTTTTGTTTTTCGTAGCACATTTGGCCGAAAGCGTGACCTATAGCTCACGATTTGAACTTTTCTTGTCGTTCCGAGGTTAGCAGAGCAGCCTGGGGATTTTTATTATTTGGAGCAGATTTGGCCGAAAGCTGTCCGGATATTTTTATATTTTGGAGCAGATTTGGCCGAAAGCGTGACCTATAGCTCACGATTTCAACTTTTCTAGTCGTTCCTGGGTTACCGGAGCAGTCCGTGGATTTTTATTTTTTGGAGCACATTTGCTCGAAAGCGTGACCTATAGCTAACGACTAGAAAAGTTGAAAATCGTATGCTATAGATCACTCTTTCGGCCAAATGTGCTCCAAACAATCAAAATTCCCCAGACTGGCCCGGTAACCCTACAACGATTAGAAACGCTGAAAATCGTGAGCTATATGTCACGTTTTCGGCCAAATCTGCTCCAAAATATAAAATTACCCGGACAACTCTGGTAACCCTGGAAAACAAGAAAAACTGAAAATCGTGAGCTATAGGTACGCTTTCGGCAAATGTACTCCGAAAACTAAAAATCTCCGCACTACTCCAGTGAACACGGGACGACTAGAAAAGCTAAAATCGTGAGCTATAGGTCACGCTTTCGACCAAATCTGCCCAGAGATACAAAAATCGTAGGAATACTCCGTTAACCCTAGCACGACTAGAAAAGCTGAAAATTGGGAGTTATAGGTCAAGCATTCGGCCAAATGTGCTTCGAAAAATAAAAATACCTGGATTGCTCTAGTAACACCGGAACGACTAGAAAAGCTGAAAGTCGTGAGCTGTAGGTACGCTTTCGGTAAATGTGCTCCGAAAAGTAAAAATCCCCGAACTGGCCCGGTAAACCTGGAACGACTAGAAAAGCTGAAAATCGTGAGCTATAGGTCACTCGTTCGGCCAAATGTGCTTGGAAAAATGAAAATACCGGACGACTCACGGTAACACACGAGCGACAAGAAAAGTGAAAATCGTGAGCTATAGGTGCGCTTTAGGTAAATGTGCTGCGAAAATTAAAATCCTGGATCGGCCGGTAACACTAGAACGACTTGAAAAGCTGAAAAACGTGAGTTATTGGTCACGCTTTCGGCCAAATGTGCTCCGAAAAATAAAATTCCCCGGACTGCCCCGGAAACCCAGAAACGAATAGAAAAGCTAAAAATCGTGAGCAATAGGTCACGGTTTGGCCTAAATCTGCTCCGAGAAACAAAATTCCGCTGACTACTCCGGTAACCGTTGAACGACTAGAAAAGCTGAAAATCGTGAGCTCACGCTTTCGGCCAAATGTGCTTCGAAAAATAAAAAACCCCGGACTGCCCCAGTAACCCCGGGAGCACTAGAAAGCTGAAATCATGAACTATAGGTCACGCTTTCGGCCAAATCTGCTCCGAAAAACAAAATTCCCCCGACTGCTCCGGTAAGCCTTGAACGACTAGAAAAGCTGAAAATCTTGAGCTGTGGGTCACCCTTTCGGCCAAATGTGATGCGACAAAATCCCGGAATGCTCGGTAACACCGAACGTTTAGAAAAGTTGAAAATTGTTAGCTATAGGTGATGCTTTTGTCCAAAGGTGCTCCAAAAAATAAAAATCTACGGACTGCTCCGGTAACCTCGAAACGACAAGAAAAGCTGAAATCGTGAGCTATAGGTCATGCTTTCGGCCAAATGTGCTCCGAAAAACAAAAATCGCCAGACTGCTCCGGTAACCCCGGAACGACAGGAAAAGCTGAAAATCGTGAGCTTTAGGTCACGCTTTCGGCCAAATGTGCTCCAAAAAATAAAATTCCCCGGATTGGTCCGGTAACCCTGGAACGACTAGAAAGGTTGAAAATCGTGTGATATAGATCACTCTTTCGGCCAAATGTGCTCCAAACAATAAAAATCCCCAGACTGGCCCGGTAACCCTACAACGATTAGAAACGCTGAAAATCGTGAGCTATAGGTCACATTTTCGGCCAAATCTGCTCCAAAATATAAAATTACCCGGACATCTCTGGTAACACCGGAACGACAAGAAAAGCTAAAAATCGTGAGCTATAGGTACGCTTTCGGCGAATGTGCTACGAAAATTAAAAATCCCTGGACTGGCCCGGTAACACTAGAACGACAAGAAAAGGTGAAAAACGTGAGTTATAGGTCACGCTTTCGGCCAAATGTGCTCCAAAAAATAAAAATCCCTGGACTGCCCCGGAAACCCAGAAACGAATAGAAAAGCTAAAAATCGTTAGCAATAGGGCACGGTTTGGCCTAAATCTGCTCCGAGAAACAAAATTCCGCCAATTGCTCCCGTAACCGTTGAACGACAAGGAAAGCTGAAAATCGTGAGCTATAGTTACGCTTTCGGCAAATGTGCTCCGAAAAATAAAAATCCCCGGACTGCTCCAGTAACCCCGGGACGACTAGAAACCAGAAATCATGAGCTATAGGTCACACTTTCGGCCAAATCTGCTCCGAGAAACAAAATTCCCCCGACTGCTCCGGTAAGCCTTGAACGACTAGAAAAGCTGAAAATCCTGAGCTATGGGTCACCCTTTCGGCCAAATGTGATGCGACAAAAATCCCCGGAATGCTCCAGTAACACCAGAACGTTTAGAAAAGTTGAAAATTGTTAGCTATAGGTGATGCTTTCGTGCAAATGTGCACCAAAAAATAAAAATCTCTAGACTGCTCCGGTAACCTCGGAACGACAAGAAAAGCTGAAATCGTGAGCTAGGTCATGCTTTCGGCCAAATGTGCTCCGAAAAAAAAAATTTCCAGACTGCTCCGGTAACCCCGGAAAGACAAGAAAAGCTAAAAATCGTGAGCTATAGGTCACGCTTTCGGCCAAATGTGCTCCGAAAAACAAAAATCCCCGGATTGCTCCGGTAACCCTGGAACGACTAGAAAAGTTGAAAATCGTGTGCTATAGATCACTCTTTCGGCCAAATGTGCTCCGAAAAATAAAAATCCCTAGACTGGCCCGGTAACCCTACAACGATTAGAAACGCTGAAAATCGTGAGCTATAGGTCACGTTTTCGGCCAAATCTGCTCCAAAATACAAAATTACCCAGACAGCTCTGGTTACCCTAGAACGACAAGAAAAACTGAAAACCGTGACATGTAGGTACGCTTTCGGCAAATGTGCTCCGAAAACTAAAAATCTCCGCACTACTCCGGTAAACCCGGGACGACTAGAAAAACTGAAATCGTGAGCTATAGGTCACGCTTTCGACCAAATCTGCCCCGAGAAACAAAAATCGTCGGAATGCTTCGGTAACCCTAGCACGACTAGAAAAGCTGAAAATCGGGAGTTATAGGTCAGGCTTCCGGCCAAATGAGCTTCAAAAAATAAAAATACCCGGACTGCTCTAGTAACACCGGAACGACTAGAAAAGCTGAAAGTTGTGAGCTGTAGGTACACTTTTGGCAAATGTGTTCAAAATTAAAATCCCGAATCGCCCGGTAACACTGGAACGACTAGAAAAGATGAAAATCGTGAGCTATATGTCACTCGTTCGGCCAAATGTGCTTGGAAAATAAAATACCGGACACTCGGTAACACACGAGCGACAAGAAAAGCTGAAAATCGTGAGCTATAGGTACGCTTTAGGCAAATGTGCTGCGAAAATTAAAAATCCCTGTACTGGCCCGGTAACAATAGAACGACTTGAAAAGCTGAAAAACGTGAGTTATTGGTCACGCTTTCGGCCAAATGTGCTCCGAAAAATAAAATTCCCCGGACTGCACCGGAAACCCAAAAACGAATAGAAAAGCTAAAAATCGTGAGCAATAGGTCACGGTATGGCCTAAATCTGCTCCGAGAAATAAAATTCCGCTGACTACTCCGGTAACCGTTGAACGACTAGAAAAGCTGAAAATCGTGAGCTCACGCTTTCGGCCAAATGTGCTTCGAAAAATAAAAAATCCCCGGACTGCTCCAGTAACCCCGGGACCACTAGAAAGCTGAAATCATGAACTATAGGTCACGCTTTCGGCCAAATCTGCTCCGTGAAACAAAATTCCCCCGACTGCCCCGGTAAGCCTTGAACGACTAGAAAAGCTGAAAATCTTGAACTATGGGTCACCCTTTCGGCCAAATGTGATGCGACAAAAATCCCCGGAATGCTCCGGTAACACCGGAACGTTTAGAAAAGTTGAAAATTGTTAGCTATAGGTGATGCTTTTGTCCAAATGTGCTCCAAAAAATAAAAATCTACGGACGGCTCCGGTACCTCGGAACGACAAGAAAAGCTGAAATCGTGAGCTATAGGTCATGCTTTCGGCCAAGTGTGCTGCGAAAAACAAAAATCCCCAGACTGCTCCGGTAACCCCGGAACGACAAGAAAAGCTGAAAATCGTGAGCTTACGCTTTCGGCCAAATGTGCTCCGAAAAACAAAAATCCCCAGATTGCTCCGGTAACCCTGGAACGACTAGAAAAGTTGAAAATCGTGTGCTATAGATCACTCTTTCGGCCAAATGTGCTCCAAACAATCAAAATCCCAGATGGCCGGTAACCCTAGCGACGAAAGAAGCTGAAAATCGTGAGCTATAGGTCACGTTTTCGGCCAAATCTGCTCCAAAATATAAAATTACCCGGACAGCTCTGGTAACCCTGGCATGATAAGAAAAACTGAAAATCGTGAGCTATGGGTACGCTTTCGGCGAATGTACTCCGAAAACTAAAAATCTCCGCACTACTCCAGTAAACACGGGACGACTAGAAAAGCTGAAATCGTGAGCTATAGGTCACGCTTTAAATAAATCTGAGAGAAACAAAATCATCGGATGCTCGTTAACCCTAGCACGACTAGAAAAGCTGAAAATCGGGAGTTATAGGTCAAGCATTCGGCCAAATGTGCTTCGAAAAATAAAAATACCCGGACTGCTCTACTAACACCGGAACGACTAGAAAAGCTAAAAGTTGTGAGCTGTAGGTACGCTTTCGGCCAAATCTGCACCGAAAAACAAAATTCCCCCGACTGCTCCGGTAAGCCTTGAACGACTAGAAAAGCTGAAAATCTTGAGCTGTGGGTCATCCTTTCGGCCAAATGTGATGCGACAAAAATCCCCGGAATGCTCCGGGAACACCGGAACTTTAGAAAAGTTGAAAATTGTTAGCTATAGGTGATGCTTTTGTCCAAATGTGCTCGAAAAAATAAAAATCTACGGACTGCTCCGGTAACCTCGAAACGACAAGAAAAGCTGAAATCGTGAGCTATAGGTCATGCTTTCGGCCAAATATGCTCTGAAAAACAAAATCGCTGGGGCTTGCCGGTAACCCCGGAACGACAGGAAAAGCTGAAAATCGTGAGCTTTAGGTCACGCTTTCGGCCAAATGTGCTCCGAAAAACAAAATTCCCCGGATTGCTCCGGTAACCCTGGAACGACTAGAAAGGTTGAAAATCGTGTGATATAGATCACTCTTTCGGCCAAATGTGCTCCAAACAATAAAAATCCCCAGACTGGCCCGGTAACCCTACAACGATTAGAAACGCTGAAAATCGTGAGCTATAGGTCACGTTTTCGGCCAAATCTGCTCCAAAATATAAAATTACCCGAAGAGCTCTGGTAACCCTGGAACGACAAGAAAAACTGAAAATCGTGAGCTATAGGTACGTTTTCGGCAAATGTACTCCGAAAAATAAAAAAAATCTCCGCACTACTCCAGTAAACACGGGACGACTAGAAAAGCTGAAATCGTGAGCTATAGGTCACGCTTTCGACCAAATCTGCCCAGAGAAACAAAAATCATCGGAATGCTCCGTTAACCCTAGCACGACTAGAAAAGCTGAAAATCGGGAGTTATAGGTCAAGCATTCGGCCAAATGTGCTTCGAAAAATAAAAGTACCTGGACTGCTCTAGTAACACTGGAACAACTAGAAAAGCTGAAAGTTGTGAGTCAGAGGTACGCCGACAAATGTGCTCAAAATTAAAATCCGAGGCGGCTCGGTAACCCTGGAACGACTAGAAAAGCTGAAAATCGTGAGCTATAGGTCACTCGTTCGGCCAAATGTGCTTGGAAAAATAAAAATACCCGGACAGCTCTGGTAACACCTGAACGACAAGAAAAGCTGAAAATCGTGAGCTATAGGTACTCTTTAGGCAAATGTGCTGCGAAAATTAAAAATCCCTGGACTGGCCCGGTAACACTAGAACGACTAGAAAAGCTGAAAAACGTGAGTTATAGGTCACACTTTCGGCCAAATGTGCTCCGAAAAATAAAAATCCCCGGACTGCCCCGGAAACCCAGAAACGAATAGAAAAGCTAAAAATCGTGAGCAATAGGTCACGGTTTGGCCTAAATCTACTCCGAGAAACAAAATTCCGCCGACTACTCCGGTAACCATTAAACGAGTAGAAAAGTTGAAAATCGTGAGCTCACGCTTTCGGCCAAATGTGCTTCAAAAAATAAAAAATCCCCGGACTACTCCAGTAACCCCGGGACCACTAGAAAGCTGAAATCATGAACTATAGGTCACGCTTTCGGCCAAATCTGCTCCCAAAAACAAAATTCCCACGACTGCTCCGGTAAGCCTTGAACGACTAGAAAAGCTGAAAATCTTGAGCTGTGGGTCACCCTTTCGGCCAAATGTGATGCGACAAAAATCCCCGGAATGCTCCGCTAACACCGGAACGTTTAGAGAAGTTAAAAATTGTTCGCTATAGGTGATGCTTTTGTCCAAATGTGCTCCAAAAAATAAAAATCTACGGACTGCTCCGGTAACCTCGAAACGACAAGAAAAGCTGAAATCGTGAGCTATAGGTCATGCTTTCGGCCAAATGTGCTCCGAAAAACAAAAATCGCCAGACTGCTTCGGTAACCCCGGAACGACAAGAAAAGCTGAAAATCGAGAGCTTTAGGTCACGTTTTCGGCCAAATGTCTCAGAAAACAAAATTCCGGATTGCTCGGTAACCTCGAACGACTAGAAAGGTTGAAAATCGTGTGATATAGATCACTCTTTCGCCAAATGTGCTCCAAACAATAAGAATCCCAGATGGCCCGGTAACCCTACAACGATTAGAAGCAGCGAAAATCGTGAGCTATAGGTCACGTTTTCGCCAAATCGCTCAAAATATAAAATTACCGGACAGCTCGGTAACCCTGGAACGACAAGAAAAGCTGAAATCGTGAGCTATAGGTCATACTTTCGGCCAAATGTGCTCCGAAAAACAAAAATCCCCAGACTGCTCCGGTAACCCCGGAACGACAAGAAAAGCTGAAAATCGTGAGCTTTAGGTCACGCTTTCGGCCAAATGTGCTCCGAAAAACAAAATTCCCCGGATTGCTCGGTAACCTCGGAGCAGTAGAAAGGTTGAAAATCGTGTGATATAGATCACTCTTTCGACCAAATGTGCTCCAAACAATAAAATCCCAGACCGCCCGGTAACCCTACAGCGATTAGAAACTATTTGAAAATCGTGAGCTATAGGTCACGTTTTCGCCAAATCTGCTCAAAATATAAAATTACCGGACAGCTCTGGTAACCCTGGAACGACAAGAAAAACTGAAAATCGTGAGCTATAGGTACGCTTTCGGCAAATGTACTCCGAAAACTAAAAATCTCAGCACTACTCCAGTAAACACGGGACTACTAGAAAAGCTGAAATCGTGAGCTATAGGTCACGCTTTCGACCAAATCTGCCCAGAGAAACAAAAATCGTTGGAATGCCCCGTTAACGCTAGCACGACTAGAAAAGCTGAAAATCGGGAGTTATAGGACACGCATTCGGCCAAATGTGCTTCGAAAAATAAAAAAACCCGGACTGCTCTAGTAACACCGGAACGACTAGAAAAGCTGAAAGTTGTGAGTTGTAGGTGCGCTTCGGCAAATGTGCTCAAAATTAAAATCCGAGGCGGCCGGTAACCTGGAGCGACTAGAAAAGCTGAAAATCGTGAGCTATAGGTCACTCGTTTGGCCAAATGTGCTTGGAAAATAAAAACCACAGCGACTCTCGTAACACCTGAACGACAAGAAAAGCTGAAAATCGTGAGCTATAGGTACACTTTAGGCAAATGTGCTGCGAAAATTAAAATCCTGGGTGGCCGGTAACACTAGAACGACTAGAAAAGCTGAAAAACGTGAGTTATAGGTCACACATTCGACCAAATGTGCTCCGAAAAATAAAAATCCCCAGACTGCCCCGGAAACCCAGAAACGAATAGAAAAGCTAAAAATCGAGAGCAATAGGTCACGGTTTGGCCTAAATCTGCTCCGAGAAACAAAATTCCGCCGACTGCTCCGGTAAGCCTTGAACGACTAGAAAAGCTGAAAATCTTGAGCTGTGGGTCATCCTTTCGGCCAAATGTGATGCGACAAAAATCCCTAATGCTCAGGAACACCGGAACTTTAGAAAAGTTGAAAATTGTTAGCTATAGGTGATGCTTTTGTCCAAATGTGCTCGAAAAAATAAAAATCTACGGACTGCTCCGGTAACCTCGAAGCGACAAGAAAAGTGAAATCGTGAGCTATAGGTCATGCTTCGGCCAAATATCTTCAAAAAGCAATCGCCGATCGCTCCGGTAACCCCGGAACGACAGGAAAAGCTGAAAATCGTGAGCTTTAGGTCACGCTTTCGGCCAAATGTGCTCCGAAAAACAAAATTCCCCGGATTGCTCCGGTAACCCTGGAACGACTAGAAAGGTTGAAAATCGTGTGATATAGATCACTCTTTCGGCCAAATGTGCTCCAAACAATAAGAATCCTCAGACTGGCCCGGTAACCCTACCACGATTAGAAACGTTGAAAATCGTGAGCTATAGGTCACATTTTCGGCCAAATCTGCTCCAAAATATAAAATTACCCGGACGACTGGAAACCACGAGCGACAAGAAAAACTAAAAATCGTGAGCGATAGGTGCGCTTTCGGCAAATGTACTCGAAAACTAAAATCTCCGCACTACTCCGATAAACACGGACGACTAGAAAAATTTGAAATCGTGAGCTATAGGTCACGCCGATAAATCTGCCAGAGAAACAAAAATCGTCGGAATGCCCCGTTAACGCTAGCACGACTAGAAAAGCTGAAAATCGGGAGTTATAGGTCATGCATTCGGCCAAATGTGCTTCGAAAAATAAAAATACCCGGATTGCTCTAGTAACACCGGAACGACTAGAAAAGCTGAAAGTTGTGAGTTGTAGGTACACTTTTGGCAAATGTGCTCTGAAAATTAAAATCCCAGGCGGCCGGTAAACTTTGGAGCGACTAGAAAAGATGAAAATCGTGAGCTATATGTCACTCGTTCGGCCAAATGTGCTTGGAAAATAAAAATACCGGACGACTCTGGTAACACACGAGCGACAAGAAAAGCTAAAATCGTGAGCTATAGGTACGCTTTTGGCAAATGTGTTGCGAAAATTAAAAATCCCTGGACTAGCCTGGTAACACTAGAACGACTTGAAAAGCTGAAAAACGTGAGTTATAGGTCACGCTTTCGCCAAATGTGCTCAAAATAAAATTCCCGTCTTGCCCGGAAACCCAGAAACGAATAGAAAAGCTAAAAATCGTGAGGAATAGGTCACGGTTTGGCCTAAATCTGCTCTGAGAAACAAAATTCGCGGACTACTCCGTGCTTAGTTGAGCGACTAGAAAAGCTGAAAATCGTGAGCTCACGCTTTCGGCCAAATGTGCCGAAAATAAAAATCCACAGTTGCTCCGGTAACCCGGGACCACTAGAAAGCTGAAATCATGAACTATAGATCACGCTTTCAAATCTGCTCAGTGAAAAAATTCCCGATTGCTCCGGTAAGCCTTGAGCGACTAGAAAAGCTAAAATCTTGAACTATGGGTCACCCTTCGCCAAATGTGATGCGACAAAAATCCCCGGAATGCTCCGGTAACACCGGAACGTTTAGAAAAGTTGAAAATTGTTAGCTATAGGTGATGCTTTTGTCCAAATGTGCTCCAAAAAATAAAAATCTACGGAATGCTCCGGTAACCTCGGAACGACAAGAAAAGCTGAAATCGTGAGCTATAGGTCATGCTTTCGCCAAGTGTGCTCAAAAACAAAATCCCAGATTGCTCCGGTAACCCGGAGCGACAAGAAAAATTGAAAATCGTGAGCTTTAGGTCACGCTTTCGGCCAAATGTGCTCCGAAAAACAAAATTCCCCGGATTGCTCCGGTAACCCTGGAACGACTAGAAAGGTTGAAAATCGTGTGATATAGATCACTCTTTCGGCCAAATGTGCTCCAAACAATAAAAATCCCCAGACTGGCCCGGTAACCCTACAACGATTAGAAACGCTGAAAATCGTGAGCTATAGGTCACGTTTTCGGCCAAATCTGCTCCAAAATATAAAATTACCCGGACAGCTCTGGTAACCCTGGAACGACAAGAAAAGCTGAAATCGTGAGCTATAGGTCATACTTTCGGCCAAATGTGCTCAAAACAAAATCCTGCATCGCTCAGTAACCGGAGCGACAAGAAAAGTGAAAATCGTGAGTTTTAGGTCACGCTTTCGGCCAAATGTGCTCCCAAAAACAAAATTCCCCGGATTGCTCCGGTAACCACAGAACGACTAGAAAGGTTGAAAATCGTGTGATATAGATCACTCTTTCGCCAAATGTGCTCCAAACAATAAAATCCCAGTGGCGGTAACCCTACAACGATTAGAAACGCTGAAAATCGTGAGCTATAGGTCACGTTTTCGGCCAAATCTGCTCCAAAATATAAAATTACCCGGACAGCTCTGGTAACCCTGGAACGACAAGAAAAGCTGAAATCGTGAGCTATAGGTCATACTTTCGGCCAAATGTGCTCCGAAAAACAAAAATCCCCAGACTGCTCCGGTAACCCCGGAACGACAAGAAAAGCTGAAAATCGTGAGCTTTAGGTCATGCTTTCGGCCAAATGTGCTCCGAAAAACAAAATTCCCCGGATTGCTCCGGTAACCCTGGAACGACTAGAAAGGTTGAAAATCGTGTGATATAGATCACTCTTTCGGCCAAATGTGCTCCAAACAATAAAATCCCTGATCGCCCGGTAACCCTACAACGATTAGAAGCATTTGAAAATCGTGAGCTATAGGTCACGTTTTCGCCAAATCTGCTCCAAAATATAAAATTACCCGGACAGCTCTGGTAACCCTGGAACGACAAGAAAAGCTGAAATCGTGAGCTATAGGTCATACTTTCGGCCAAATGTGCTCCGAAAACAAAATCCCAGTTGCTCGGTAACCCGGAACGACAAGAAAAGCTGAAAATCGTGAGCTTTAGGTCACGCTTTCGGCCAAATGTGCTCCGAAAAACAATATTCCCCGGATTGCTCCGGTAACCCTGGAACGACTAGAAAGGTTGAAAATCGTGTGATATAGATCACTCTTTCGGCCAAATGTGCTCCAAACAATAAGAATCCTCAGACTGGCCCGGTAACCCTACAACGATTAGAAACGTTGAAAATCGTGAGCTATAGGTCACATTTTCGGCCAAATCTGCTCCAAAATATAAAATTACCCGGACAGCTCTGGAAACCCTGGAACGACAAGAAAAACTAAAAATCGTGAGCGATAGGTACGCTTTCGGCAAATGTACTCCGAAAACTAAAAATCTCCGCACTACTCCAGTAAACACGGGACGACTAGAAAAGCTGAAATCGTGAGCTATAGGTCACGCTTTCGACCAAATCTGCCCAGAGAAACAAAAATCGTCGGAATGCCCCGTTAACGCTAGCACGACTAGAAAAGCTAAAAATCGGGAGTTATAGGTCACGCATTCGGCCAAATGTGCTTCGAAAAATAAAAATACCCGGATTGCTCTAGTAACACCGGAACGACTAGAAAAGCTGAAAGTTGTGAGCTGTAGGTACACTTTTGGCAAATGTGCTCTGAAAATTAAAAATCCCCGAACTGGCCCGGTAACACTGGAACGACTAGAAAAGATGAAAATCGTGAGCTATATGTCACTCGTTCGGCCAAATGTGCTTGGAAAAATAAAAATACCCGGACAGCTCTGGTAACACCTGAACGACAAGAAAAGCTAAAAATCGTGAGCTATAGGTACGCTTTAGGCAAATGTGCTGCGAAAATTAAAAATCCCTGGACTAGCCTGGTAACACTAGAACGACTTGAAAAGCTGAAAAACGTGAGTTATAGGTCACGCCGCCAAATGTGTTAGAAAAATAAAATTCCCGTCTTGCCGGAAACCCAGAAACGAATAGAAAAGCTAAAAATCGTGAGGAATAGGTCACGGTTTGGCCTAAATCTGCTCTGAGAAACAAAATTCCGCGGACTACTCCGGTAACCGTTGAACGACTAGAAAAGCTGAAAATCGTGAGCTCACGCTTTCGGCCAAATGTGCTTCGAAAAATAAAAAATCCACGGACTGCTCCAGTAACCCCGGGACCACTAGAAAGCTGAAATCATGAACTATAGATCACGCTTTCGGCCAAATCTGCTCCGTGAAAAAAAATTCCCCCGACTGCTCCGGTAAGCCTTGAACGACTAGAAAAGCTAAAAATCTTGAACTATGGGTCACCCTTTCGGCCAAATGTGATGCGACAAAAATCCTCGGAATGCTCCGGTAACACCGGAACGTTTAGAAAAGTTGAAAATTGTTAGCTATAGGTGATGCTTTTGTCCAAATGTGCTCCAAAAAATAAAAATCTACGGACTGCTCCGGTAACCTCGGAACGACAAGAAAAGCTGAAATCGTGAGCTATAGGTCATGCTTTCGGCCAAATGTGCTCCGAAAAACAAAAATCCCCAGACTGCTCCGGTAACCCCGGAACGACAAGAAAAGCTGAAAATCGTGAGCTTTAGGTCACGCTTTCGGCCAAATGTGCTCCGAAAAACAAAAATCCCCGGATTGCTCCGGTAACCCTGGAACGACTAGAAAGGTTGAAAATCGTGTGATATAGATCACTCTTTCGGCCAAATATGCTCCAAACAATAAAAATCCCCAGACTGGCCCGGTAACCCTACAGCGATTAGAAGCGCGAAAATCGTGAGCTATAGGTCACGTTTTCGCCAAATCTGCTCAAAATATAAAATTACCGGACAGCTCACGGTAACCCCGAACGACAAGAAAAGTGAAATCGTGAGCTATAGGTCATACTTTCGGCCAAATGTGCTCCGAAAAACAAAAATCCCCAGATTGCTCCGGTAACCCCGGAACGACAAGAAAAGCTGAAAATCGTGAGCTTTAGGTCATGCTTTCGGCCAAATGTGCTCCGAAAAACAAAATTCCCCGGATTGCTCCGGTAACCCTGGAACGACTAGAAAGGTTGAAAATCGTGTGATATAGATCACTCTTTCGGCCAAATGTGCTCCAAACAATAAAATCCCAGGTGGCCGGTAACCTACAACGATTAGAAAGCAGCGAAAATCGTGAGCTATAGGTCACGTTTTCCAAATCTGCTCAAAATATAAAATTACCGGACAGCTCACGGTAACCTCGAACGACAAGAAAAGCTGAAATCGTGAGCTATAGGTCATACTTTCGCCAAATGTGCTCAAAACAAAATCCCAGTTACTCGGTAACCCGGAGCGACAAGAAAAGCTGAAAATCGTGAGCTTTAGGTCACGCCGCCAAATGTGCTCAGAAAAACAATATTCCCGGATTGCTCGGTAACCTCGAACGACTAGAAAGGTTGAAAATCGTGTGATATAGATCACTCTTCGGCCAAATGTGCTCCAAACAATAAGAATCCTCGACCGCCCGGTAACCTACAACGATTAGAAACGTTGAAAATCGTGAGCTATAGGTCACATTTTCGCCAAATCTGCTCAAAATATAAAATTACCGGACAGCTCTGGAAACCCCGAGCGACAAGAAAAACTAAAAATCGTGAGCGATAGGTGCGCCGCAAATGTACTCGAAAACTAAAATCTCCGCACTACTCCGGTAAACACGGACGACTAGAAAAGTCGAAATCGTGAGCTATAGGTCACGCCGACCAATCTGCCGGAGAAACAAAAATCGTTGAATGCCCGTTAACGCTAGCACGACTAGAAAAGCTAAAATCGGGAGTTATAGGTCACGATTCGCCAAATGTGCTTCAAAAATAAAATACCGGATTGCTCTAGTAACACCGGAACGACTAGAAAAGCCGAAAGTTGTGAGTCAGAGGTACACTTTGGCAAATGTGCTCAAAATTAAAAATCTCGAATCGCCCGGTAACACTTTGGAGCGACTAGAAAAGATGAAAATCGTGAGCTATATGTCACTCGTTCGGCCAAATGTGCTTGGAAAAATAAAAATACCCGGACAGCTCTGGTAACACCTGAACGACAAGAAAAGCTAAAAATCGTGAGCTATAGGTACGCTTTAGGCAAATGTGCTGCGAAAATTAAAAATCCCTGGACTAGCCTGGTAACACTAGAACGACTTGAAAAGCTGAAAAACGTGAGTTATAGGTCACGCTTTCGGCCAAATGTGTTCCGAAAAATAAAATTCCCCGTACTGCCCCGGAAACCCAGAAACGAATAGAAAAGCTAAAAATCGTGAGGAATAGGTCACGGTTTGGCCTAAATCTGCTCTGAGAAACAAAATTCCGCGGACTACTCCGGTAACCGTTGAACGACTAGAAAAGCTGAAAATCGTGAGCTCACGCTTTCGGCCAAATGTGCTTCGAAAAATAAAAAATCCACGGACTGCTCCAGTAACCCCGGGACCACTAGAAAGCTGAAATCATGAACTATAGATCACGCCGCCAAATCGCTCCGTGAAAAAAAATTCCCCCGACTGCTCCGGTAAGCCTTGAACGACTAGAAAAGCTAAAAATCTTGAACTATGGGTCACCCTTTCGGCCAAATGTGATGCGACAAAAATCCTCGGAATGCTCCGGTAACACCGGAACGTTTAGAAAAGTTGAAAATTGTTAGCTATAGGTGATGCTTTTGTCCAAATGTGCTCCAAAAAATAAAAATCTACGGACTGCTCCGGTAACCTCGGAACGACAAGAAAAGCTGAAATCGTGAGCTATAGGTCATGCTTTCGGCCAAGTGTGCTCCAAAAAACAAAAATCCCCAGACTGCTCCGGTAACCCCGGAACGACAAGAAAAGCTGAAAATCGTGAGCTTTAGGTCACGCTTTCGGCCAAATGTGCTCCGAAAAACAAAAATCCCCGGATTGCTCCGGTAACCCTGGAACGACTAGAAAGGTTGAAAATCGTGTGATATAGAACACGCATTCGGCCAAATGTGCTTCGAAAAATAAAAAAACCCGGACTGCTCTAGTAACACCGGAACGACTAGAAAAGCTGAAAGTTGTGAGTTGTAGGTACGCTTTCGGCAAATGTGCTCCGAAAATTAAAAATTCCCGAACTGGCCCGGTAACCCTGGAGCGACTAGAAAAGCTGAAAATCGTGAGCTATAGGTCACTCGTTCGGCCAAATGTGCTTGGAAAAATAAAAAACCCTGACAGCTCTCGTAACACCTGAACGACAAGAAAAGCTGAAAATCGTGAGCTATAGGTACACTTTAGGCAAATGTGCTGCGAAAATTAAAAATCCCTGGACTGGCCCGGTAACACTAGAACGACTAGAAAAGCTGAAAAACGTGAGTTATAGGTCACACATTCGACCAAATGTGCTCCGAAAAATAAAATCCCAGATCGCCCGGAAACCCAGAAACGAATAGAAAAGCTAAAAATCGAGAGCAATAGGTCACGGTTTGGCCTAAATCTGCTCCGAGAAACAAAATTCCGCCGACTACTCCGGTAACCGTTGAACGACTAGAAAAGCTGAAAATCGTGAGCTCACGCTTTCGGCTAAACGTGCTTCGAAAAATAAAAATCTCCGGACTGCTCCAGTAACCCCGGGACCACTAGAAAGCTGAAATCATGAACTATAGGTCACGCTTTCGGCCAAATCTGCTCCGAGAAACAAAATTCCCCCGACTGCTCCGGTAAGCCTTGAACGACTAGAAAAGATGAAAATCTTCAGATATGGGTCACCCTTTCGGCCAAATGTGTTGCGACAAAAATCTCCGGAATGCTCCGGTAACAACGGAACGTTTAGAAAAGTTGAAAATTGTTAGCTATGGGTGATGCTTTCGTGCAAATGTGCTCCAAAAAATAAAAATCTACGGACTGCTCCGGCAACCTCGGAACGACAAGAAAAGCTGAAATCGTGAGCTATAGGTCATGCTTTCGGCCAAATGCGCTCCGAAAAACAAAAATCCCCATACTGCTCCGGTAACCCCGGAACGACAAGAAATGCTGAAAATCGTGAGCTATAGGTCACACTTTCGGCCAAATGTGCTCCGAAAACAAAAATCCCCGGATTGCTCCGGTAACCCTGGAACGACTAGAAAAGTTGAAAATCGTGTGCTATAGATCACTCTTTCGGCCAAATGTGCTCCAAAAAATAAAAAACCCCAGACTGGCCCGGCAACACTGCAACGATTAGAAACGCTGAAAATCGTGAGCTATAGGTCACGTTTTCGATAAATCCGCTCAAAATATAAAATTACCGGACAACTCGGTAACCACGGAACGACAAGAAAAGCGAAAATCGTGAGCAATAGGTGCGCCGGCAAATGTACTCGAAAACTAAAATCTCGAACTATTCCAAGAACCCGGACGACTAGAAAAGCTGAAATCGTGAGCTATATGTCACGCTTTCGACCAAATCTGCCCCGAGAAACAAAAATCGTCGGAATGCTCCGGTAAACCTAGCACGACTAGAAAAGCTGAAAATCGGGAGTTATAGGTCACGCTTTCGGCCAAATGAGCTTCGAAAAATAAAAATACCCGGACTGCTCTAGTAACACCAGAACGACTAGAAAAGCTGAAAGTCGTGAGCAATAGGTACGCTTTCGGCAAATGTGCTCCGAAAATTAAAGATCCGGGCGGCGGTAACCCTGGAACAACTAGAAAAGTTGAAAATCGTGAGTTATAGGTCACTTGTTCGGCCAAATGTGCTCCAAAAATAAAAACCCGACCGCCTGAAACCCGAAATGAATAGAAAAGCTAAAAATCGTGAGCAATAGGTCACGGTTTGGCCTACATCTGCTCCGAGAAACAAAATTCCGCCGACTGCTCCGGTAACCGTTGAACGACTAGAAAAGCTGAAAATCGTGAGCTATAGGTCACACTTTCGGCCAAATGTGCTTCGAAAAATAAAAAATCCCCGGACTGCTCCAGTAACCCCGGGACCACTAGAAAGCTGAAATCATAAACTATAGGTCACGCTTTCGGCCAAATCTGCTCCGAAAACAAAATTCCCCCGACAGCCCTGGTAAGCCTTGAACGACTAGAAAAGCTGAAAATCTTCAGCTATGGGTCACCCTTTCGGCCAAATGAGTTGCGACAAAAATCCCCGGAATGCTCCGGTAACAGCGGAACGTTTAGAAAAGTTGAAAATTGTTAGCTATAGGTGATGCTTTCGTGCAAATGTGCTCCAAAAAATAAAAATCTACGGACTGCTCCGGTAACCTCGGAACGACAAGAAAAGCTGAAATCGTGAGCTATAGGTCATGCTTTCGGCCAAATGTGCTCCGAAAAACCAAAATCCCCATACTGCTCCGGTAACCCCGGAACGACAAGAAAAATTGAAAATCGTGAGCTATAGGTCACGCTTTCGGCCAAATGTGCTCCGAAAAACAAAAATCCCCGGATTGCTCCGGTAACCCTGGAACGACTAGAAAAGTTGAAAATCGTGTGCTATAGATCACTCTTTCGGCCAAATGTGCTCCAAAAAATAAAAATTCCCAGACTGGCCCGGCAACCCTACAACGATTAGAAACGCTGAAAATCGTGAGCTATAGGTCACGTTTTCGGCCAAATCTACTCCAAAATATAAAATTACCCGGACAGCTCTGGTAACCCTGGAACGACAAGAAAAACTGAAAATCGTGAGCAATAGGTACGCTTTCGGCAAATGTACTCCGAAAACTAAAAATCTCCGCACTACTCCAGTGAACCCGGGACGACTAGAAAAGCTGAAATCGTGAGCTATATGTCACGCTTTCGACCAAATCTGCCCCGAGAAACAAAAATCGTCGGAATGCTCCGGTAACCCTAGCACGACTAGAAAAGCTGAAAATCGGGAGTTATAGGTCACGCTTTCGGCCAAATGAGCTTCGAAAAATAAAAATACCCGGACTGCTCTAGTAACACCGGAACGACTAGAAAAGCTAAAAGTCATGAGCAATAGGTACGCTTTCGGCAAATGTGCTCCGAAAATTAAAAATCCCGGAACTGGCCGGTAACCCTGGAACGACTAGAAAAGTTGAAAATCGTGAGTTATAGGTCACTCGTTCGGCCAAATGTGCTCCAAAAAATAAAAAACCCCGGACTGCCCCAGAAACCCAGAAATGAATAGAAAAGCTAAAAATCGTGAGCAATAGGTCACGGTTTGGACTAAATCTGCTCCGAGAAACAAAATTCCGCCGACTGCTCCGGTAACCGTTGAACGACTAGAAAAGCTGAAAATCGTGAGCTATAGGTCACGCTTTCGGCCAAATGTGCTTCGAAAAATAAAGAATCCCGGTTGCCCGGTAACCGGGACCACTAGAAAGCTGAAATCATGAACTATAGGTCACGCTTTCGGCCAAATCTACTCCGAAAAACAAAATTCCCCCGACTGCTCCGGTAAGCCTTGAACGACTAGAAAAGCTGAAAATCTTGAGCTATGGGTCACCCTTTCGGCCAAATGTGATGCGACAAATATCCCCGGAATGCTGCGGTAACACCGGAACGTTTAGAAAAGTTGAAAATTATTAGCTATAGGTGATGCTTTTGTCCAAATGTGCTCCAAAAAATAAAAATCTACGGACTGCTCCGGTAACCTCGGAACGACAAGAAAAGCTTAAATCGTGAGCTATAGGTCATGCTTTCGGCCAAATGTGCACCGAAAAACAAAATCCCCTGATCGCTCAGTAACCCGGAGCGACAAGAAAAGCCGAAAATCGTGAGCTTTAGGTCACGCCGCCAAATGTGCTCCGAAAAACAAAAATTCCCGGATTAGTCCGGTAACCCTGGAACGACTAGAAAAGTTAAAAATCGTGTGCTATAGATCACTCTTTCGGCCAAATATGCTCCAAAAATAAAATCCCAGATGGCCCAAGCAACCCTACAACGATTAGAAACGCTGAAAATCGTGAGCTATATGTCACGTTTTCGGCCAAATCTGCTCCAAAATATAAAATTACCAGGACAACGCTGGTAACCCTGGAACGACAAGAAAAACTGAAAATCGTGAGCTTTAGGTCACGCTTTCGGCCAAATGTGCTCCGAAAAACAAAAATCCCCGGATTACTCCGGTAACCCTGGAACGACTAGAAAAGTTGAAAATCGTGTGCTATAGATCACTCTTTCGGCCAAATGTGCTCCAAAAAATAAAAATCCCAGACCGCCCCAAGCAACCCTACAAAGATTAGAAAGCGAAAATCGTGAGCTATAGGTCACGTTTTCGGCCAAATCTGCTCCAAAATATAAAATTACCCGGACAGCTCTTGTAACCCTGGAACGACAAGAAAAACTGAAAATCGTGGGCAATAGGTACGCTTTCGGCAAATATACTCCGAAAACTAAAAATCTCCGCACTACTCCAGTAAACCCGGGACGACTAGAAAAGCTGAAATCGTGATCTATAGGTCACGCCGACCATAAACGCCCAGAAACAAAAATCGTCGGAATGCTCCGGTAACCCTAGCACGACTAGAGAAGCTGAAAATCGGGAGTTACAGGTCACGCTTTCGGCCAAATGTGCTTCGAAAAATAAAAACACAGATCGCTCTAGTAACACGGAGCGACTAGAAAAGCCGAAAGTCGTGAGCTATAGGTAGCGCCGCAAATGTGCTCAAAATTAAAATCCACGAACCAGCCTTGGTAACCTCGGAGCGACTAGAAAAGCTGAAAATCGTGAGCTATAGGTCACTCGTTCGGCCAAATGTGCTCCGAAAAATAAAAATACCCGGACAGCTCTGGTAACACCGGAACGACAAGAAAAGCTGAAAATCGTGAGCTATAGGCACGCCAAACAAATGTCCGCTAAAATTAAAAATCCGGATCGGCGGTAACACTAGAACGACTAGAAAAGCTGAAAAACGTGAGTTATAGGTCACGCTTTCGGCCAAATGTGCTTCGAAAAATAAAAATCGATCTGCTGCGGAAACCCGTAAAGCGAATGGAAAAGCTAAAATCTTGAGCAATAGGTCACGGTTTGGCCTAAATCGCTCAGAAACAAAATTCGCCGACCGCCCGGAATGCTTGAGCGACTAGAAAAGCTGAAAATCGTGAGCTATCGGTCACGCTTTCGGCCAAATGTGCTTCAAAAAAAAAAAATCGCCGGACTGCTCCAGTAACCGGGACCACTAGAAAGCTGAAATCATGAACTATAGGTCACGCTTTCGGCCAAATCTGCTCCGAGAAACAAAATTCCCCCGACTGCTCCGGTAAGCCTTGAACGACAAGAAAAGCTGAAAATCTTGAGCTATGGGTCACCCTTTCGGCCAAATGTGATGCGCCAAAAATCCCCGGAATGCTTCGGTAACACCGGAACGTTTGGAAAAGTTTAAAATTGTTAGCTATAGGTGATGCTTTTCGTGCAAATGTGCTCCAAAAATAAAATCTACGGACTGCTCCGGTAACCTCGGAACGACAAGAAAAGCTGAAATCGTGGGCTATAGGTCATGCTTTCGGCCAAATGTGCTCTGAAAAACAAAAATCCCCAGACTGCTCCGGTAACCCCGGAACGACAAGAAAAGCTAAAAATCGTGAGTTATAGGTCACGCTTTCGGCCAAATGTGTGCCGAAAAACAAAAATCCCCAGATTGATCCGGTAACCCTGGAATGACTAGAAAAGTTGAAAATCGTGTGCTACAGATCACGCTTTCGGCCAAATGTGCTCCAAAAAATAAAATCCCGGCTCGCCCGGTAACCCTAACGATTAGAAAAGCTGAAAATCGTGAGCTATAGGTCACATTTTCGCCATATCCGCTCAAAATATAAAATTACCGGACGACTCTGGTAACCCTGGAACGACAAGAAAAACTGAAAATCGTGAGCTATAGGTACGCTTTCGGCAAATGTACTCCGAAAACTAAAAATCTCCGCACTACTCTAGTAAACCCGAGACGACTAGAAAAGCTGAAATCGTGAGCTTTAGGTCACGCTTTCGACCAAATCTGCCCCGAGAAACAAAAATCGTCAGAATGCTCCAGTAACCCTAGCACGACTAGAAAAGCTGAAAATCGGGAGTTATTGCTCGCGCTTTCGGCCAAATGTGCTTCGAAAAATAAAAATACCCGGACTGCTCTAGTAACCTTGGAGCGACTAGAAAAGTTGAAAGTCGTGAGAAAGAGGCACGCTTTCGACAAATGTGCTCCAAAATTAAAATCCCGAACTTGCCGGTAACCCTGGAACGACTGGAAAAGTTGAAAATCGTGAGCTATAGGTCACTCGTTCAGCCAAATGTGCTCCGAAAAATAAAAATACCCGGACAGCTCTGGTAACACCTGAACGACAAGAAAAGCTGAAAATCGTGAGCTATAGGTACGCTTTAGGCAAATGTGCTGCAAAATTAAAATCCCTGGACTGGCCCGGTAACACTAGAACGACTAGAAAAGCTGAAAAACGTGAGTTATAGGTCACGCTTTCGGCCAAATGTGCTCCGAAAAATAAAAATCCCCGGACTGCCGCGGAAACCCAGAAACGAATGGAAAAGCTAAAAATCGTGAGCAATAGGTCACGGTTTGGCCTAAATCTGCTCCGAGAAACAAAATTCCGCCGACTGCTCCGGTAACCGTTGAACGACTAGAAAAGCTGAAAATCGTGAGCTATATGTCACGTTTTCGGCCAAATGTGCTTCAAAAAATAAAAATCGCCGGACTGCTCCAGTAACCACAGGACCACTAGCTCCAACTATAACCTCGGGACGCACTAGAAAGCTCTGAAATCATGAACTATAGGTCACGCCGCCAACTCGCCCGAGAAACAAAATTTCACCGCCCCAGAAGCCTTGAACGACTAGAAAAGCTGAAAATCTTGAGCTGTAGGTCACCCTTTCGGCCAAATGTGATGCGATAAAAATCTCGAATGTTCGGTAACCGAACACCGAACATTTAGAAAAGTTGAAAATTGTTAGCTATAGGTGATGCTTTGTGCAAATGTGCTCCAAAAATAAAAATCGGACCGATCCTTGAACCCGAACGACAAGAAAAGTTGAAAATCGTGAGCTATAGGTCATGCTTTTTTACCAAATGTGTTCAAAAACAAAATCCTCGATTGCTCCGGTAACTCGAACGACTAGAAAAGTTGAAAATCGTGAGCTATAGGTCACGCCGCCAAATGAGTCTAAAACAAAATCGATTGCTCAAAGAACTCGAACGACTAGAAAAGTTGAAAATCGTGGTGCTATAGATCACTCTTTCACCAAACGTGCTCCAAAAATAAAATCTCCCGACCGCCCAGCTCTAGAAAAGTCGGTAACCTCGAACTGTAACCATGGAACGACTAGAAAAGCTGAAAATCGTGAGCTATAGGTCATGCTTTAGGCCAAATGTGCTCCAAAAATAAAAATACCCGACAACGCTCGGTAACCCACGAACGACTAGAAAAGCTGAAAATCGTGAGCTATAGGTCACATTTTTACCAAATGTGCTCGAGAAAAACAAAACACCGAACTCCCCGGTAACCTCGAACGACTAGAAAAGTTGAAAATCGTGTGCTATAGGTCACTCTTTCGGCCAAATGTGCTCTCAAAATAAAAATACTAGACGCCCAAAGAACCCCGAACGACTAGAAACGCAGAAATCGTGAGCTATAGGTCACTCTTTCGCCAAATGTGCTCCAAAAATAAAATACCGGATTGCTCCTCAACTCGAACGACTAGAAAACTTGAAAATCGTGAGCTATAGGTCACGCTTTTCGCCAATATGTTCAAAAATAAAAATCTCCGCACGACCAAAGTAACCCGGAACGACTAGAAAAATGAAAATCGTGAGCTATAGGTCACGCTTTCGACCAAATGTGCTCAGAAAACAAAATTACCGGATTACTCGGTAACCCCGAACGACTAGAAAAGTTGAAAATCATGAGCTATAGGTCACGCCGCCAAATGTGCAAAAATAAAAGATCACTACTCTCCGTAAACCCGGAGCGACTAGAAAACTCAAATCGTGAGCTATAGATCAACACCAAACGTCACGCTCAAAATATAAACCAACTAAAAACAAAAAAGCCGAAAATCGTGAGATTGGAAACGAGAAAATCGTGAGCTATAGGTCACGTTTCGCCCGAATTAAATCTGTTCAAAATATAAAATTACGAACCGCCCGGAAACCTCGAACGACAAGAAAAGTTGAAAATAAGCAATAGGTGAGCTTAGGTCAAATATACTCCTGACGACTCCAAATGTGTTCAAAAAGTAAATCGTGATCTATAGGTCCGCGACAAACTGTAACCATCGAACGACAAGAAAAACTGAAAATCGTGAGCTATAGGTCACGCCGCAAATGTGCTCCGAAAACTAAAAATCTCCGGACTACTCTAGTAAACCCGAGACGACTAGAAAAGCTGAAATCGTGAGCTATAGGTCACGCTTTCACCAAATATGCCCGAGAAACAAAATCGCCGAATGCTCCAAGTAACCCTAGCACGAGAAAAGCAGAAAAAGCTATAGGTCACTCGTTCGACCAAATCAGAAAAATAAAATTAGAGCTCTGGTTACGACTCGAAAATCGTGAGCTATAGGTGCGCTTCGGCAAATGTACTCAGAAACTAAAATCTCCGCGACTCTCTAGTAAAAAATAAAAATACCCGGAATCGTTAGTAACACCGAACGACTAGAAAAGCCGAAAATCGTGAGTAACATTTGGAGCGACTAGAAAAGGTGAAAGTCGCTTTCGTGCAACAAATGTGCTCCGAAAATTAAAAATCCCCGAACTTGCCCGGTAACCCTGGAACGACTGGAAAAGTTGAAAATCGTGAGCTATAGGTCACTCGTTCAGCCAAATGTGCTCCGAAAAATAAAAATACCCGGACAGCTCTGGTAACACCTGAACGACAAGAAAAGCTGAAAATCGTGAGCTATAGGTACGCTTTAGGCAAATGTGCTGCAAAAATTAAAAATCCCTGGACTGGCCCGGTAACACTAGAACGACTAGAAAAGCTGAAAAACGTGAGTTATAGGTCACGCCGCCAAATGTGCTCGAAAAATAAAATCCCGGTTGCCGCGAAACCCGTAAACGAATGGAAAAGCTAAAATCGTGAGCAATAGCTCACGCAAAATTTTCGCCTAAATCTGCTCAGAAACAAAATTCACCGATCGCTCCGAAAATAAAACTTTGAACTGCTGAACGACTAGAAAAGCTGAAAATCGTGAGCTATATGTCACACAAAATTTCGCCAAATGTGCTTCAAAAATAAAATCACGGACCGCTCGGTAACCTCGGGACAGGACCACTAGAAAGTCAAATCATGAACTATAGGTCACGCCGACCAACTCGCTCAGAAACAAAATTCCCACCGCTCCGGAAGCCTTGAACGACTAGAAAAGCTGAAAATCTTGAGTCAGAGGTCACCCTTTCGCCAAATGTGATGCGATAAAACCCGGAATGCTCGGTAACACCGAACATTTAGAAAAGTTGAAAATTGTTGGCTATAGGTGATGTTTTGTGCAAATGTGCTCCACAAAATAAAATCTCTGACCGATCGGTAACCCTGAACGGCAAGAAAAGCTGAAATCGTGAGCTATTGCTTATGCTTTCGACCAAATGTGTTCGAAAAACAAAATCCCTGACTGCTCCGGAACCTCAAACGACAAGAAAAGCTGAAAATCGTGAGCTATACCTTACGCTTTCGGCCAAATGAGCTCCGAAAAACAAAAATCCTCAGATTGCTCCAGTAACCCTGGAACGACTAGAAAAGTTGAAAATCGTGTGATATAGATCACTCTTTCGGCCAAACGTGCTCCAAAAAATAAAAATCTCCAGACTGGCCCGGTAACCGTAAAACGACTAGAAAAGCTGAAAATCGTGAGCTATAGGTCACATTTTCACCCAAATCTGTTCCAAAATATAAAAATACCCGGACTGCTCTGGTAACCATGGAACGTCTAGAAAAGCTGAAAATCGTGAGCTATGGGTACGCTTTAGGCAAATCTAATCCGAAAAATAAAAATACCCGGACTACTCCGGTAACCCAGCAACTACTAGAAAAGCTGAAATCGTTAGCTATAGGTCACATTTTTTACCAAAACTGCCCCAGAAACAAAAAACACCGAAATGTTCCAGTAACCCTGGCATGACTAAAAAAGCTGAACATAGGTCACGCTTTCGGCCAAATGTGCTTCGAAAAATAATAATACTCGGACGGCTCTGGTAACACCGGAACGACTAGAAAAGCTGAAAATCGTGAGCTATAGGTCACGATTTCGGCCAAATGTGCTCCGAAAAACAAAAATCCCCGGATTGCTCCGGTAACCCTGGAACGACTAGAAAAATTGAAAATCGTGTGCTATAGATCACTCTTTCAGCCAAATGTGCTCAAAAATAAAAATCCCAGACGGACCGGTAAGAACCGCAATGATTAGAAATAATGAAAATCGTGAGCTGTAGGTCACGTTTTGGCCAAATCTGCTCCAAAATATAAAATTACCCGGACAGCTCTAGTAACCCTGGAACGACAAGAAAAGCTGAAAATCATGAGCTATAGGTCACGCTTTCGGCAAATGTGCTCCAAAAACTAAAAATCTCCGCACTACTCCCGTAAACCCGAGACGACTAGAAAACCTGAAATCGTGAGCTATAGATCACACTTTCGACCAAATCTGCCCCGAGAAACAAAAATCGTCGGAATGCTCCGAGAAAGCTGAAATCATGAACTATAGGTCACGCTTTCGGCCAACTCTGCTCCGAGAAACAAAATTCCCCCGCCTGCTGCGGTAAGCCTTGAACGACTAGAAAAGCTGAAAATCTTGAGCTGTGGGTCACCCTTTCGGCCAAATGTGATGCGACAAATATCCCCGGAATGCTCCGGTAACACCGGAACGTTTAGAAAAGTTGAAAATTATTAGCTATAGGTGATGCTTTTGTCCAAATGTGCTCCAAAAAATAAAAATCTACGGATCGCCCGGTAACCCTGAACGACAAGAAAAGTCAAATCGTGAGCTATAGGTCATGCTTTACCAAATGTGTTCAAAAATAAAATCCCTGATCGCTCGGTAACCTCGAACGACAAGAAAAGTTGAAAATCGTGAGCTTTAGGTCACGCCTACCAAATGTGCTCAGAAAAACAAAAATCTTTGATTACTCAGGTAACCTCGAACGACTAGAAAAGTTGAAAATCGTGTGCTATAGATCACTCTTTCGGCCAAATGTGCTCCCAAAAATAAAATCCCAGACCGCCCTAAGCAACCCTACAACGATTAGAAACGAAAATCGTGAGCTATAGGTCACGCCGCCAAATCGCTCCAAAATATAAAATTACCCGGACAACGCTGGTAACCCTGGAACGACAAGAAAAACTGAAAATCGTGACCTTTAGGTCACGCCGACCAAATGTGCTCGAAAAACAAAATCCGGACACTCAGGTAACCTCGAACGGCTAGAAAAGTTGAAAATCGTGTGCTATAGATCACTCTTTCGGCCAAATGTGCTCCAAAAAATAAAAATCCCCAGACTGGCCCAGCAACCCTACAACGATTGGAAACGCAGAAAATCGTGAGCTATAGGTCACGTTTTACCAAATCGCCCAAAATATAAAATTACGGACAGCCTGTAACCTCGAACGACAAGAAAACTGAAAATCGTGAGCAATAGGTACGCTTTCGGCAAATATACTCCGAAAACTAAAAATCTCCAAGACTACTCCAAAGAAACCCGGACGACTAGAAAAGCTGAAATCGTGATCTATAGGTCACGCTTTCGACCAAACCTGCCCCGAGAAACAAAAATCGTCGGAATGCTCCGGTAACCCTAGCACGACTAGAGAAGCTGAAAATCGGGAGTTACAGGTCACGCTTTCGGCCAAATGTGCTTCGAAAAATAAAAACACCTGGACTGCTCTAGTAACACCGGAACGACTAGAAAAGCTGAAAGTCGTGAGCTATAGGTACACTTTCGGCAAATATGCTCCGAAAATTAAAAATCCACGAACTGGCCCGGTAACCCTGGAACGACTAGAAAAGCTGAAAATCGTGAGCTATAGGTCACTCGTTCGGCCAAATGTGCTCCGAAAAATAAAAATACCCGGACAGCTACGTAACACCGAACGACAAGAAAAGCTGAAAATCGTGAGTCAGAGGTACGCCAAAGAAATGTCCGCGAAAATTAAAATCTCTGGACCGCCCGGTAACACTAGAACGACTAGAAAAGCCGAAAACGTGAGTTATAGGTCACGCTTTTGGCCAAAATGCTTGAAAAATAAAATCCCGGACCGCCGCGAAACCCGTAAACGAATGGAAAAGCTAAAAATCTTGAGCAATAGGTCACGGTTTGGCCTAAATCTGCTCCGAGAAACAAAATTCCGCCGACTGCTCCGGTAACAGTTGAACGACTAGAAAAGCTGAAAATCGTGAGCTATCGGTCACGCCGCCAAATGTGCTTCAAAAATAAAATCACGGACCGCTCCGGTAACCCGGACCACTAGAAAGTGAAATCATGAACTATAGGTCACGCCGCCAAACCGCCTGAGAAACAAAATTCCCGACCGCTCCAGTAAGCTCGAACGACAAGAAAAGCTGAAAATCTTGAGCTATGGGTCACCCTTTCGGCCAAATGTGACGCGCCAAAAATCCCCGGAATGCTTCGGTAACACCGGAACGTTTAGAAAAGTTTAAAATTGTTAGCTATAGGTGATGCTTTCGTGCAAATGTGCTCCAAAAAATAAAAATCTACGGACTGCTCCGGTAACCTCGGAACGACAAGAAAAGCTGAAATCGTGGGCTATAGGTCATGCTTTTGGTCAAATGTGGTCCGAAAAACAAAATCCCAGTTGCTCAGTAACCCGAACGGAAGAAAAGCGCTAAAATCGTGAGTTATAGGTCACGCCGCCAAATGTGCCGAAAACAAAAATCCCCAGATTGATCCGGTAACCCTGGAATGACTAGAAAAGTTGAAAATCGTGTGCTACAGATCACACTTTCGGCCAAACGTGCTCGAAAAAATAAAAATCCCTAGACTGGCCCGGTAACCCTACAACGATTAGAAACGTTGAAAATCGTGAGCTATAGGTCACATTTTCGGCCAAATCTGCTCCAAAATATAAAATTGCCAGGACAGCTCTGGTAACCCTGGAACGACAAGAAAAACTGAAAATCGTGAGCTATAGGTACGCTTTCGGCAAATGTACTCCGAAAACTAAAAATCTTCGCACTACTCTAGTAAACCTGGGACGACTAGAAAAGCTGAAATCGTGAGCTATAGGTCACGCTTTCGACCAAATCTGCCCCGAGAAACAAAAATCGTCAGAATGCTCCAGTAACCCTAGCACGACTAGAAAAGCTGAAAATCGGGAGTTATTGCTCGCGCTTTCGGCCAAATGTGCTTCGAAAAATAAAAATACCCGGACTGCTCTAGTAACACTCGAACGACTAGAAAAGCTGAAAGTCGTGAGTCAGAGGTACGCCGCAAATGTGCTCGAAAATTAAAATCCCGAACTTGCGGTAACCACAGAACGACCGAAAAATTGAAAATCGTGAGCTATAGGTCACTCGTTCGGCCAAATGTGCTCCGAAAAATAAAAATACCCGGACAGCTCTGGTAACACCTGAACGGCAAGAAAAGCTGAAAATCGTGAGCTATAGGTACGCTTTAGGCAAATGTGCTGCAAAAATTAAAAATGCCTGGACTGGCCCGGTAACACTAGAACGACTAGAAAAGCTGAAAAACGTGAGTTATAGGTCACGCCGCCAAATGTGCTCGAAAATAAAATCCTTGACCGCGGAAACCAAGAAACGAATGGAAAAGCTAAAAATCGTGAGCAATAGGTCACGTTTGGCTAAATCTGCCCAGAAACAAAATTCACCGCTCGCCTCCAGAATCTGAACGACTAGAAAAACGAAAATCGTGAGCTATATGTCACGTTTTCGCCAAATGTGCTTCAAAAATAAAATCACGGACGCTCCGGAACCACGGGACCACTAGAAAGCTGAAATCATGAACTATAGGTCACGCCGCAAACTCGCTCAGAAACAAAATTCCCCGCTTTGCCCGGTAAGCCTTGAACGACTAGAAAAGCTGAAAATCTTGAGCTGTGGGTCACCCTTTCGGCCAAATGTGATGCGATAAAAACCCCGGAATGCTCCGGTAACACCGGAACATTTAGAAAAGTTGAAAATTGTTGGCTATAGGTGATGTTTTCGTGCAAATGTGCTCCACAAAATAAAAATCTCCGGACTGATCCGGTAACCTCGGAACGACAAGAAAAGCTGAAATCGTGAGCTATTGCTTATGCTTTTACCAAATGTGCTCGAAAAACAAAATCCCCGACCGCTCCGGTAACCCAAACGACAAGAAAAGCTGAAAATCGTGAGCTATACATTACGCTTCGGCCAAATGAGCTCAAAAAAAAATCCTCAGTTACTCGGTAACCTCGAGCGACTAGAAAAGTTGAAAATCGTGTGATATAGATCACTCTTTCGGCCAAACGTGCTCCAAAAATAAAATCTCGGTGACCGCCCAGAACCCTAAACGACTAGAAAAGTTGAAAATCGTGAGCGATAGGTCACGTTTTCACCCAATCTGCTTCAAAATATAAAAATACCCGGTTGCTCGGCAACCATGGAACGTCTAGAAAAGCTGAAAATCGTGAGCTATGGGTGCGCTTTCGGCAAATCTAATCCGAAAAATAAAATACCCGGATTACTCCGGTAACCCAGCAACTACTAGAAAAGCTGAAATCGTTAGCTATAGGTCACATTTTTGACCAAATCTGCCCCAGAAACAAAAAACACCGAATTGTTCCGGTAAGAACAGCACGACTAAAAAGTCGAACATAGGTCACGCCGCCAAATGTGCTTGAAAAATAAAAATACTCGGACGGCTCTAGTAACACCGGAACGACTAGAAAACCTAAAAATCGTGAGCTATAGGTCACGATTTCGGCCAAATGTGCTCCGAAAAACAAAAATCCCCGGATTGCTCCGGTAACCCTGGAACGACTAGAAAAATTGAAAATCGTGTGCTATAGATCACTCTTTCGATAAATGTGCTCAGAAAATAAAAATCCCAGACGGACCCCAGAACCCCGCAATGATTAGAAACAATGAAAATCGTGAGTCATGAGGTCACGTTTGGCCAAATCTGCTCAAAATATAAAATTACCCGGACAGCTCTAGTAACCCTGCAACGACAAGAAAAGCTGAAAATCATGAGCTATAGGTCACGCCGCAAATGTGCTCAAAACTAAAATCTCCGCACTACCCCGTAAACCGGGATGACTAGAAAACCTGAAATCGTGAGCTATAGATCACGCTTTCGACTAAATCGCCCCGAGAAACAAAAATCGTTGGAATGCTCCGAGAAAGCTGAAATCATGAACTATAGGTCACGCTTTCGGCCAAATCTGCTCCGAGAAACAAAATTCCCCCGACTGCTCCGGTAAGCCTTGAACGACTAGAAAAGCTGAAAATCTTGAGTCAGGTCACCCTTCGCCAAATGTGATGCGATAAAAACCGGAATGCTCCGGTAACACCGGAACATTTAGAAAAGTTGAAAATTGTTGGCTATAGGTGATGTTTTTGTGCAAATGTGCTCCACAAAATAAAAATCTCCGGACTGATCCGGTAACCTCGGAACGGCAAGAAAAGCTGAAATCGTGAGCTATTGCTTATGCTTTCGGCCAAATGTGTTCCGAAAAACAAAAATCCCCGGACTGCTCCGGTAACCCCGAAACGACAAGAAAAGCTGAAAATCGTGAGCTATACATTACGCTTTCGGCCAAATGAGCTCCGAAAAAAATCCTCAGTTACTCGGTAACCTCGAACGACTAGAAAAGTTGAAAATCGTGTGATCTGGATCACTCTTTCGCCAAACGTGCTCCAAAACTAAAAATCTCGGACCGGCGGTAACCCTAAAACGACTAGAAAAGCTGAAAATCGTGAGCGATAGGTCACGTTTTCACCCAAATCTGTTCCAAAATATAAAAATACCCTGACCGCTCGGCAACCATGGAGCGTCTAGAAAAGCTGAAAATCGTGAGCTATGGGTGCGCTTTCGGCAAATCTAATCCGAAAAATAAAAATACCCGGACTACTCCGGTAACCCAGCAACTACTAGAAAAGCTGAAATCGTTAGCTATAGATCACATTTTTGACCAAATCTGCCCCAGAAACAAAAAACACCGAAATGTTCCAGTAACCCTGGCACGACTAAAAAGTCGAACATAGGTCACGCTTTCCAAATGTGCTTGAAAAATAAAAATACTCGGACGGCTCTGGTAACAGGAGCGACTAGAAAAGCCGAAAATCGTGAGCTATAGGTCACGATTTCGCCAAATGTGCTCCGAAAAACAAAAATCCCCGGATTGCTCCGGTAACCCTGGAACGACTAGAAAAATTGAAAATCGTGTGCTATAGATCACTCTTTCAGCCAAATGTGCTCCGAAAAATAAAAATCCCCAGACGGACCCGGTAACCCTGCAATGATTAGAAACAATGAAAATCGTGAGCTGTAGGTCACGTTTTGGCCAAATCTGCTCCAAAATATAAAATTACCCGGACAGCTCTAGTAACCCTGGAACGACAAGAAAAGCTGAAAATCATGAGCTATAGGTCACGCTTTCGGCAAATGTGCTCCGAAAACTAAAATCTCCGTGACTACTCCGTAAACCCGGACGACTAGAAAACACGAAATCGTGAGCTATAGATCACGCGCCACCAAATCTGCCCAGAAACAAAAATCGTCGGAATGCTCCGAAAGCTGAAATCATGAACTATAGGTCACGCCGCCAAATCCGCCCAGAAACAAAATTCCCCCGACTGCTCCGGTAAGCCTTGAACGACTAGAAAAGCTGAAAATCTTGAGCTGTGGGTCACCCTTTCGGCCAAATGTGATGCGATAAAAACCCCGGAATGCTCCGGTAACACCGGAACATTTAGAAAAGTTGAAAATTGTTGGCTATAGGTGATGTTTTCGCAAATGTGCTCCACAAAATAAAATCTCGGACCGATCCGGTAACCTCGAACGACAAGAAAAGTGAAATCGTGAGCTATTGCTTATGCTTTCGACCAAATGTGCTCGAAAAACAAAATCCCGGACTGCTCCCAGAACCAAACGACAAGAAAAGCTGAAAATCGTGAGCTATACATTATGCTTTCGGCCAAATGAGCTCCGAAAAAAAAATCCTCAGATTGCTCCGGTAACCCTGGAACGACTAGAAAAGTTGAAAATCGTGTGATACAGATCACTCTTTCGGCCAAACGTGCTCCAAAAACTAAAAATCTCCAGACTGGCCCGGTAACCCTAAAACGACTAGAAAAGCTGAAAATCGTGAGCGATAGGTCACGCCACCCAAATCTGCTCCAAAATATAAAAATACCCGACTCGCGGCAACCATGGAACGCCTAGAAAAGCTGAAAATCGTGAGCTATGGGTGCGCTTTCGGCAAATCTAATCAGAAAATAAAAATACCCGGACTACTCCGGTAACCCAGCAACTACTAGAAAAGCTGAAATCGTTAGCTATAGATCACATTTTTGACCAAATCTGCCCCAGAAACAAAAAACACCGAAATGTTCGGTAAGAACAGCACGACTAAAAAAGCTGAACATAGGTCACGCTTTCGGCCAAATGTGCTTCGAAAAATAAAAATACTCGGACGGCTCTGGTAACACCGGAACGACTAGAAAGCTGAAAATCGTGAGCTATAGGTCACGATTTCGATAAATATGCTCGAAAAACAAAATCCCGGATTGCTCAGGTAACCTCGAACGACTAGAAAAATTGAAAATCGTGTGCTATAGATCACTCTTTCAGCCAAATGTGCTCCGAAAAATAAAAATCCCCAGACGGACCCGGTAACCCTGCAATGATTAGAAACAATGAAAATCGTGAGTCAGAGGTCACGTTTGGCCAATCTGCCCAAAATATAAAATTACCCGGACAGCTCTAGTAACCCTGGAACGACAAGAAAAGCTGAAAATCATGAGCTATAGGTCACGCTTTCGGCAAATGTGCTCCGAAAACTAAAAATCTCCGCACTACTCCCGTAAACCCGGGACGACTAGAAAACCTGAAATCGTGAGCTATAGATCACGCTTTCGACCAAATCTGCCCCGAGAAACAAAAATCGTCGGAATGCTCCGAGAAAGCTGAAATCATGAACTATAGGTCACGCTTTCGGCCAAATCTGCTCCGAGAAACAAAATTCCCCCGACTGCTCCGGTAAGCCTTGAACGACTAGAAAAGCTGAAAATCTTGAGCTGTGGGTCACCCTTTCGGCCAAATGTGATGCGATAAAAACCCCGGAATGCTCCGGTAACACCGGAACATTTAGAAAAGTTGAAAATTGTTGGCTATAGGTGATGTTTTCGTGCAAATGTGCTCCACAAAATAAAAATCTCCGGACTGATCCGGTAACCTCGGAACGACAAGAAAAGCTGAAATCGTGAGCTATTGCTTATGCTTTCGGCCAAATGTGCTCCGAAAAACAAAAATCCCCGGACAGCTCCGGTAACCCCGAAACGACAAGAAAAGCTGAAAATCGTGAGCTATACATTACGCTTTCGGCCAAATGAGCTCCGAAAAAAAAATCCTCAGATTGCTCCGGTAACCCTGGAACGACTAGAAAAGTTGAAAATCGTGTGATCTGGATCACTCTTTCGCCAAACGTGCTCCAAAACTAAAATCTCGACCGCCCCAGAACCCTAAAACGACTAGAAAAGCTGAAAATCGTGAGCGATAGGTCACGTTTTCACCCAAATCTGTTCCAAAATATAAAAATACCCGGACTGCTCTGGCAACCATGGAACGTCTAGAAAAGCTGAAAATCGTGAGCTATGGGTACGCTTTCGGCAAATCTAATCCGAAAAATAAAAATACCCGGACTACTCCGGTAACCCAGCAACTACTAGAAAAGCTGAAATCGTTAGCTATAGATCACATTTTTGACCAAATCTGCCCCAGAAACAAAAAACACCGAAATGTTCCAGTAACCCTGGCACGACTAAAAAAGGTGAACATAGGTCACGCTTTCGGCCAAATGTGCTTCGAAAAATAAAAATACTCGGACGGCTCTGGTAACACCGGAACGACTAGAAAAGCGAAAATCGTGAGCTATAGGTCACGATTTCGCCAAAATGCTCAGAAAAACAAAATCCGGATTGCTCCGGTAACCCTGGAACGACTAGAAAAATTGAAAATCGTGTGCTATAGATCACTCTTTCAGCCAAATGTGCTCAGAAAAATAAAAATCCCAGACGGACCGGTAACCCGCAATGATTAGAAACAATGAAAATCGTGAGTCATGAGGTCACGTTTGGCCAAATCTGCTCAAAATATAAAATTACCAGGACAGCTCTAGTAACCACGGAGCGACAAGAAAAGCTGAAAATCATGAGCTATAGGTCACGCTTTTCGCAAATGTGCTCAAAACTAAAATCTCCTGACTACTCCCGTAAACCCGGACGACTAGAAAACACGAAATCGTGAGCTATAGATCACGCTTTCGACCAAATCTGCCCCGAGAAACAAAAATCGTCGGAATGCTCCGAGAAAGCTGAAATCATGAACTATAGGTCACGCGCCGCCAAATCGCTCAGAAACAAAATTCCCGATCGCTCAGGTAAGCCTTGAGCGACTAGAAAAGCTGAAAATCTTGAGTCATGGGTCACCCTTCGACCAAATGTGATGCGATAAAAACCTCGAATGCTCGGTAACACGGAACATTTAGAAAAGTTGAAAATTGTTGGCTATAGGTGATGTTTTCGTGCAAATGTGCTCCACAAAATAAAATCTCGGACCGATCCGGTAACCTCGAACGACAAGAAAAACTGAAATCGTGAGCTATTGCTTATGCTTTCGGCCAAATGTGCTCCGAAAAACAAAAATCCCCGGACAGCTCCGGTAACCCCGAAACGACAAGAAAAGCTGAAAATCGTGAGCTATACATTACGCTTTCGGCCAAATGAGCTCCGAAAAAAAAAATCCTCAGATTGCTCCGGTAACCCTGGAACGACTAGAAAAGTTGAAAATCGTGTGATACAGATCACTCTTTCGGCCAAACGTGCTCCAAAAACTAAAAATCTCAGACCGCCCGGTAACCCTAAAACGACTAGAAAAGCTGAAAATCGTGAGCGATAGGTCACGTTTTCACCCAAATCTGTTCCAAAATATAAAAATACCGGATGCTCGGCAACCATGGAACGCCTAGAAAAGCTGAAAATCGTGAGCTATGGGTGCGCTTCGGCAAATCTAATCCGAAAAATAAAAATACCGGGACTACTCAGGTAACCCAAAGAACTACTAGAAAAGTGAAATCGTTAGCTATAGATCACATTTTGACCAAATCGCGTAAACAAAAACACCGAAATGTTCCAAGAACCACAGCACGACTAAAAAGTCGAACATAGGTCACGCTTTCGGCCAAATGTGCTTCGAAAAATAAAAATACTCGGACGGCTCTGGTAACACCGGAACGACTAGAAAAGCTGAAAATCGTGAGCTATAGGTCACGATTTCGGCCAAATGTGCTCCGAAAAACAAAAATCCCCGGATTGCTCCGGTAACCCTGGAACGACTAGAAAAATTGAAAATCGTGTGCTATAGATCACTCTTTCAGCCAAATGTGCTCCGAAAAATAAAAATCCCCAGACGGACCCGGTAACCCTGCAATGATTAGAAACAATGAAAATCGTGAGTCAGAGGTCACGTTTGGCCAAATCTGCCCAAAATATAAAATTACCCGGACAGCTCTAGTAACCACGAGCGACAAGAAAAGCTGAAAATCATGAGCTATAGGTCACGCTTTCGCAAATGTGCTCGAAAACTAAAATCTCCGTGACTACCCGTAAACCCGGACGACTAGAAAACACGAAATCGTGAGCTATAGATCACGCCGAGATAAATCTGCCAGAAACAAAAATCGTCGGAATGCTCGAGAAAGCTGAAATCATGAACTATAGGTCACGCCGCCAAATCGCTCAGAAACAAAATTCCCCCGACTGCTCCGGTAAGCCTTGAACGACTAGAAAAGCTGAAAATCTTGAGCTGTGGGTCACCCTTTCGACCAAATGTGATGCGATAAAAACCGAATGCTCGGTAACACCGAACATTTAGAAAAGTTGAAAATTGTTGGCTATAGGTGATGTTTTCGTGCAAATGTGCTCCACAAAATAAAATCTCCTGACCGATCCGGTAACCTCGAACGACAAGAAAAGTCGAAATCGTGAGCTATTGCTTATGCTTTCGGCCAAATGTGCTCGAAAAACAAAATCCCTGACAGCTCAGGTAACCCCGAAACGACAAGAAAAGCTGAAAATCGTGAGCTATACATTACGCTTTCGGCCAAATGAGCTCCGAAAAAAAAATCCTCAGATTGCTCCGGTAACCCTGGAACGACTAGAAAAGTTGAAAATCGTGTGATACAGATCACTCTTTCGCCAAACGTGCTCCAAAACTAAAATCTCCGACCGCCGGTAACCCTAAAGCGACTAGAAAAGCCGAAAATCGTGAGCGATAGGTCACGTTTTCCCAAATCTGCTTCAAAATATAAAATACCCGGATGCTCGGCAACCATGGAACGCCTAGAAAAGCTGAAAATCGTGAGCTATGGGTACGCTTCGGCAAATCTAATCCGAAAAATAAAAATACCCGGACTACTCCGGTAACCCAGAACTACTAGAAAAGCTGAAATCGTTAGCTATAGATCACATTTTTGACCAAATCTGCCCCAGAAACAAAAAACACCGAAATGTTCCAGTAACCCTGGCACGACTAAAAAAGCTGAACATAGGTCACGCTTTCGGCCAAATGTGCTTCGAAAAATAAAAATACTCGGACGGCTCTGGTAACACCGGAACGACTAGAAAAGCTGAAAATCGTGAGCTATAGGTCACGATTTCGGCCAAATGTGCTCCGAAAAACAAAAATCCCCGGATTGCTCGGTAACCCTGGAACGACTAGAAAATTGAAAATCGTGTGCTATAGATCACTCTTTCACCAAATGTGCTCAAAAATAAAATCCCAGACGGACCCGGTAACCCCGCAATGATTAGAAACAATGAAAATCGTGAGCTGTAGGTCACGTTTTGGCCAAATCTGCTCAAAATATAAAATTACCCGGACAGCTCTAGTAACCCTGGAACGACAAGAAAAGCTGAAAATCATGAGCTATAGGTCACGCTTTCGGCAAATGTGCTCCGAAAACTAAAAATCTCCGCACTACTCCCGTAAACCCGGGACGACTAGAAAACCTGAAATCGTGAGCTATAGATCACGCCGATAAATCTGCCAGAAACAAAAATCGTCGGAATGCTCGAGAAAGCTGAAATCATGAACTATAGGTCACGCCGCCAAATCTGCTCAGAAACAAAATTCCCCATTGCTCAGGTAAGCCTTGAGCGACTAGAAAAGCTGAAAATCTTGAGTCATGGGTCACCCTTTCGGCCAAATGTGATGCGATAAAAACCCCGGAATGCTCCGGTAACACCGGAACATTTAGAAAAGTTGAAAATTGTTGGCTATAGGTGATGTTTTCGTGCAAATGTGCTCCACAAAATAAAAATCTCCGGACTGATCCGGTAACCTCGGAACGACAAGAAAAGCTGAAATCGTGAGCTATTGCTTATGCTTTCGGCCAAATGTGCTCCGAAAAACAAAAATCCCCGGACAGCTCCGGTAACCCCGAAACGACAAGAAAAGCTGAAAATCGTGAGCTATACATTACGCTTTCGGCCAAATGAGCTCCGAAAAAAAAATCCTCAGATTGCTCCGGTAACCCTGGAACGACTAGAAAAGTTGAAAATCGTGTGATACAGATCACTCTTTCGGCCAAACGTGCTCCAAAAACTAAAAATCTCCAGACTGGCCCGGTAACCCTAAAACGACTAGAAAAGCTGAAAATCGTGAGCGATAGGTCACGTTTTCACCCAAATCTGTTCCAAAATATAAAAATACCCGGACTGCTCTGGCAACCATGGAACGTCTAGAAAAGCTGAAAATCGTGAGCTATGGGTACGCTTTCGGCAAATCTAATCCGAAAAATAAAAATACCCGGACTACTCCGGTAACCCAGCAACTACTAGAAAAGCTGAAATCGTTAGCTATAGATCACATTTTTGACCAAATCTGCCCCAGAAACAAAAAACACCGAAATGTTCCAGTAACCCTGGCACGACTAAAAAAGCTGAACATAGGTCACGCTTTCGGCCAAATGTGCTTCGAAAAATAAAAATACTCGGACGGCTCTGGTAACACCGGAACGACTAGAAAAGCTGAAAATCGTGAGCTATAGGTCACGATTTCGGCCAAATGTGCTCCGAAAAACAAAAATCCCCGGATTGCTCCGGTAACCCTGGAACGACTAGAAAAATTGAAAATCGTGTGCTATAGATCACTCTTTCAGCCAAATGTGCTCCGAAAAATAAAAATCCCCAGACGGACCCGGTAACCCTGCAATGATTAGAAACAATGAAAATCGTGAGCTGTAGGTCACGTTTTGGCCAAATCTGCTCCAAAATATAAAATTACCCGGACAGCTCTAGTAACCCTGGAACGACAAGAAAAGCTGAAAATCATGAGCTATAGGTCACGCTTTCGGCAAATGTGCTCCGAAAACTAAAAATCTCCGCACTACTCCCGTAAACCCGGGACGACTAGAAAACCTGAAATCGTGAGCTATAGATCACGCCGATAAATCGCCCAGAAACAAAATCGTCGGAATGCTCGAGAAAGCTGAAATCATGAACTATAGGTCACGCCGCCAAATCTGCTCCGAGAAACAAAATTCCCCCGACTGCTCCGGTAAGCCTTGAACGACTAGAAAAGCTGAAAATCTTGAGCTGTGGGTCACCCTTTCGGCCAAATGTGATGCGATAAAAACCCCGGAATGCTCCGGTAACACCGGAACATTTAGAAAAGTTGAAAATTGTTGGCTATAGGTGATGTTTTCGTGCAAATGTGCTCCACAAAATAAAAATCTCCGGACTGATCCGGTAACCTCGGAACGACAAGAAAAGCTGAAATCGTGAGCTATTGCTTATGCTTTCGGCCAAATGTGCTCCGAAAAACAAAAATCCCCGGACTGCTCCGGTAACCCCGAAACGACAAGAAAAGCTGAAAATCGTGAGCTATACATTACGCTTTCGGCCAAATGAGCTCCGAAAAAAAAAATCCTCAGATTGCTCCGGTAACCCTGGAACGACTAGAAAAGTTGAAAATCGTGTGATACAGATCACTCTTTCGGCCAAACGTGCTCCAAAAACTAAAAATCTCCAGACTGGCCCGGTAACCCTAAAACGACTAGAAAAGCTGAAAATCGTGAGCGATAGGTCACGCCACCCAAATCTGTCCAAAATATAAAAATACCCGGACTGCTCTGGCAACCATGGAACGTCTAGAAAAGCTGAAAATCGTGAGCTATGGGTACGCTTTCGGCAAATCTAATCCGAAAAATAAAAATACCCGGACTACTCCGGTAACCCAGCAACTACTAGAAAAGCTGAAATCGTTAGCTATAGATCACATTTTTGACCAACCGCCCGAAACAAAAACACCGAAATGTTCCAAACCTCAGCACGACTAAAAAGTCGAACATAGGTCACGCCGCCAAATGTGCTTCAAAAATAAAATACTCGGACGGCTCTGGTAACAGGAACGACTAGAAAGCTGAAAATCGTGAGCTATAGGTCACGATTTCGCCAAATGTCAGAAAAACAAAATCCCGGATTGCTCCGGTAACCCTGGAACGACTAGAAAAATTGAAAATCGTGTGCTATAGATCACTCTTTCAGCCAAATGTGCTCCGAAAAATAAAAATCCCCAGACGGACCCGGTAACCCTGCAATGATTAGAAACAATGAAAATCGTGAGTCATGGGTCACGTTTGGCCAAATCTGCTCAAAATATAAAATTACCGGACAGCTCTAGTAACCCCGAGCGACAAGAAAAGCTGAAAATCATGAGCTATAGGTCACGCCGGCAAATGTGCTCAAAACTAAAATCTCCGCACTACTCCCGTAAACCCGGACGACTAGAAAACACGAAATCGTGAGCTATAGATCACGCCGATAAATCTGCCAGAAACAAAAATCGCTTGAATGCTCGAGAAAGCTGAAATCATGAACTATAGGTCACGCCGCCAAATCTGCTCAGAAACAAAATTCCCGATCGCTCCCAGAAGCCTTGAACGACTAGAAAAGCTGAAAATCTTGAGTGGGTCACCCTTCGCCAAATGTGATGCGATAAAAACCCGGAATGCTCCGGTAACACCGAACATTTAGAAAAGTTGAAAATTGTTGGCTATAGGTGATGTTTCGTGCAAATGTGCTCCACAAAATAAAAATCTCGGACCGATCCGGTAACCTCGAACGACAAGAAAAGTGAAATCGTGAGCTATTGCTTATGCTTTCGCCAAATGTGCTCGAAAACAAAATCCTTGACCGCTCGGTAACTCGAAACGACAAGAAAAGCTGAAAATCGTGAGCTATACATTACGCTTTCCGCCAAATGAGCTCCGAAAAAAAAATCCTCAGATTGCTCCGGTAACCCTGGAACGACTAGAAAAGTTGAAAATCGTGTGATACAGATCACTCTTTCGGCCAAACGTGCTCCAAAAACTAAAATCTCGGACCGCCCCGGTAACCCTAAAGCGACTAGAAAAGCCGAAAATCGTGAGCGATAGGTCACGCCACCCAAATCTGTTCCAAAATATAAAAATACCCGGACTGCTCTGGCAACCATGGAACGTCTAGAAAAGCTGAAAATCGTGAGCTATGGGTACGCTTTCGGCAAATCTAATCCGAAAATAAAAATACCGGACTACTCCGGTAACCCAGCAACTACTAGAAAAGCTGAAATCGTTAGCTATAGATCACATTTTTGACCAAATCTGCCCCAGAAACAAAAAACACCGAAATGTTCCAGTAACCCTGGCACGACTAAAAAAGCTGAACATAGGTCACGCTTTCGGCCAAATGTGCTTCGAAAAATAAAAATACTCGGACGGCTCACGGTAACACGGAACGACTAGAAAAGTGAAAATCGTGAGCTATAGGTCACGATTTCGGCCAAATGTGCTCCGAAAAACAAAAATCCCCGGATTGCTCCGGTAACCCTGGAACGACTAGAAAAATTGAAAATCGTGTGCTATAGATCACTCTTTCGACCAAATGTGCTCAGAAAATAAAAATCCCAGACGGACCGGTAACCCCGCAATGATTAGAAACAATGAAAATCGTGAGCTGTAGGTCACGTTTTGGCCAAATCTGCTCCAAAATATAAAATTACCCGGACAGCTCTAGTAACCCTGGAACGACAAGAAAAGCTGAAAATCATGAGCTATAGGTCACGCTTTCGGCAAATGTGCTCCGAAAACTAAAAATCTCCGACTACTCCGTAAACCCGGACGACTAGAAAACACGAAATCGTGAGCTATAGATCACGCCGACCAAATCTGCCAGAAACAAAAATCGTCGAATGCTCGAGAAAGCTGAAATCATGAACTATAGGTCACGCGCCGCCAAATCGCCCAGAAACAAAATTCCCGATCGCTCCGGTAAGCCTTGAACGACTAGAAAAGCTGAAAATCTTGAGCTGTGGGTCACCCTTTCGGCCAAATGTGATGCGATAAAAACCCGAATGCTCGGTAACACCGAACATTTAGAAAAGTTGAAAATTGTTGGCTATAGGTGATGTTTTCGTGCAAATGTGCTCCACAAAATAAAATCTCGGATGATCCGGTAACCTCGAACGACAAGAAAAGTGAAATCGTGAGCTATTGCTTATGCTTTCGGCCAAATGTGCTCGAAAAACAAAATCCCTTGACAGCCAGGTAACTCAAACGACAAGAAAAGCTGAAAATCGTGAGCTATACATTACGCTTTCGGCCAAATGAGCTCCGAAAAAAAAATCCTCAGATTGCTCCGGTAACCCTGGAACGACTAGAAAAGTTGAAAATCGTGTGATACAGATCACTCTTTCGGCCAAACGTGCTCCAAAAACTAAAAATCTCCAGACTGGCCCGGTAACCCTAAAACGACTAGAAAAGCTGAAAATCGTGAGCGATAGGTCACGTTTTCACCCAAATCTGTTCCAAAATATAAAAATACCCGGACTGCTCTGGCAACCATGGAACGTCTAGAAAAGCTGAAAATCGTGAGCTATGGGTACGCTTTCGGCAAATCTAATCCGAAAAATAAAAATACCCGGACTACTCCGGTAACCCAGCAACTACTAGAAAAGCTGAAATCGTTAGCTATAGATCACATTTTTGACCAAATCGCCCGAAACAAAAACACGAAATGTTCCAAGAACCACAGCACGACTAAAAAGTCGAACATAGGTCACGCTTTCGGCCAAATGTGCTTCGAAAAATAAAAATACTCGGACGGCTCTGGTAACACCGGAACGACTAGAAAAGCTGAAAATCGTGAGCTATAGGTCACGATTTCGCCAAATAACTCAGAAAAACAAAATCCCGGATTGCTCGGTAACCTCGAACGACTAGAAAAATTGAAAACCGTGTGCTATAGATCACTCTTTCAGCCAAATGTGCTTCGAAAAATAAAAATCCCCAGACGGACCCGGTAACCCTGCAATGATTAGAAACAATGAAAATTGTGAGCTGTAGGTCACGTTTTGGCCAAATCTGCTCCAAAATATAAAATTACCCGGACAGCTCTAGTAACCCTGGAATGACAAGAAAAGCTGAAAATCATGAGCTATAGGTCACGCCGCAAATGTGCTCCAAAACTAAAATCTCCGCGTGACTACTCCGTAAACCCGGACGACTAGAAAACACGAAATCGTGAGCTATAGATCACGCCGACCAAATCTGCCAGAAACAAAAATCGTCGAATGCTCGAGAAAGCTGAAATCATGAACTCTAGGTCACGCGCCGCCAAATCCGCTCGAGAAACAAAATTCCCGATCGCTCCAGAAGCCTTGAACGACTAGAAAAGCTGAAAATCTTGAGCTGTGGGTCACCCTTTCGGCCAAATGTGATGCGATAAAAACCCCGGAATGCTCCGGTAACACCGGAACATTTAGAAAAGTTGAAAATTGTTGGCTATAGGTGATGTTTTCGTGCAAATGTGCTCCACAAAATAAAAATCTCCGGACTGATCCGGTAACCTCGGAACGACAAGAAAAGCTGAAATCGTGAGCTATTGCTTATGCTTTCGACCAAATGTGCTCGAAAAACAAAATCCCGGACCGCTCAGAACTCAAACGACAAAAAAGCTGAAAATCGTGAGCTATACATTACGCTTTCGGCCAAATGAGCTCCGAAAAACAAAAATCCTCAGATTGCTCCGGTAACCCTGGAACGACTAGAAAAGTTGAAAATCATGTGATATAGATCACTCTTTCGGCCAAACGTGCTCCAAAAAATTAAAATCTCGGATCGCCCAGAAGTAAAATGACTAGAAAAGCTGAAAATCGTGAGCTATAGGTCATGTTTTCACCCAAATCTGTTCCAAAATATAAAAATACCCGGACTGCTCTGGTAACCATGGAACGTCTACAAAAGCTGAAAATCGTGAGCTATGGGTACGCTTTCGGCAAATCTAATCCGAAAAATAAAAATACCCGGACTACTCCGGTAACCCCAGAACGACAAGAAAAGCCGAAAATCGTGAGCTATAGGTCACGCTTTCGGCCAAATGTGCTCTGAAAAACAAAAATCCCCGGATTGCTCCGGTAACCCTAGAACGACTAGAAAAGTTGAAATCGTGTGCTATTGATCACTCTTTCGGCCAAATGTGCTCCGAAAAATAAAAATCCCCAGACTGGTCCGGTAACCCTACAACAATTAGAAACACTGAAAATCGTGAGCTATATGTCACGTTTTCGGCCAAATCTGCTCCAAAATATAAAATTACCCAGACAGCTTTGGTAACCCTGGAACGACAAGAAAAACTGAAAATCGTGAGCTATAGGTACGCTTAAGGCAAATGTGTTCCGAAAACTAAAAATACCCGGACTACTTCAGTAAACCCGGGACGACTAGAAAAGCTGAAATCGTTAGCAATAGGTCACGCTTTCGATCAAATCTGCCCCGAGAAACAAAAATCGTCGGAATGCTCCGGTAAGCCTAGCACGACTAGAAAAGCTGAATATCGGGTGCCAAATGTGCTTTGAAAAATAAAAAAAACCCTGACTGCTCTAGTAACACCGGAACGACTAGAAAAGCTAAAAGTCGTGAGCTACGGGTACGCTTTCGGCAAATGTGCTCCGAAAATTAAAAATCCCCGGACTGGCCCGGTAACCCTGGAACGACTAGAAAAGCTAAAAATCGTGAGCTATAGGTCACGCTTTCGGCCAAATGTGCTCCGAAAAATAAAAATACCCGGACAGCTCTGGTAACACCGGAACGACAAGAAAAGTTGAAAATCGTGAGCTATAGGTACGCTTTCGGCCAAATGTGCTTCGAAAAATCAAAATACCCGGACGGCTCTGGTAACAACGGAACGACTAGAAAAGCTGAAAATTGTGAGCTATAGGTCATGCTTTCAGCCAAATGTGCTCCGAAAAATAAAAATCCCCAAACTGCTACGGTAACCCCGGAACGATAAGAAAAGCTAAAAATCGTGAGCTGTAGGTCACGCTTTCGGCGAAATGTGCTCTGAAAAACAAAAATCCCTGGATTGCTTCGGTAACCCTGGAACGACTAGAAAAGCTGAAAATCGTGTACTATAGATCACTCTTTCGGCCAAATGTGCTCCGAAAAATAAAAATACCCGGACAGCTCTAGTAACACCAGAACGATAAGAACAGCTGAAAATCGTGAGCTATAGGTACGTTTTCGGCAATTATGCTGCGAAAACTAAAAATTACTGGACTGGCCCGATAACCCCGGAACGACAAGAAAAGCTAAAAATCGTGAGCTATAGGTCACACTTTCGGCCAAATGTGCTCCGAAAAACAAAAATCCCCGGATTGCTCTGGTAACCCTGGAACGACTAGAAAAGTTGAAATTCGTTAACTATAGATCACTCTTTCGGCCAAATGTGCTCTGAAAAATAAAAATCCCAGACTGGCCCGGTAACCCTACAACGATTAGAAACACTGAAAATCGTGAGCTGTAGGTCACGTTTTGGCCAAATCTGCTCCAAAATATAAAATTACCTGGACAGCTCTGGTAACCCTGGAACGACAAGAAAAGCTGAAAATCGTGAGCTATAGGTCACGCTTTCGGCAAATATGGTCCGAAAACTAAAAATCTCCGCACTACTCCGGTAAACCTGGGACGACTAGAAAAGCTGAAATCGTGAGCTATTGGTCACGCTTTCGACCAAATCTGCCCCGAGAAACAAAAATCGTCGGAATGCTCCGGTAACCCTAGCACGACTAGAAAAGCTGAAAATCGGGAGTTATAGGTCAAGCATTCGGTCAAATGTGCTTCAAAAAATAAAAATACCCAGACTGCTCTAGTAACACCGGAACGACTAGAAAAGCTGAAAGTCGTGAGCTATAGGTACACTTTCGGCAAATGTGCTCCCAAAATTAAAAATCCCCGGACATGAACGGTAACTCTGGAACGACTAGAAAAGCAGAAAATCGTGACCTATAGGTCACGCTTTCGGCCAAATGTGCTCCGAAAAATAAAAATACCTGGACAGCTCTGGTAACACCGGAACGACAAGAAAAGCTGAAAATCGTGAGCTATAGGCACGCTTTCGGCAAATGTGCTGCAAAAATTAAAAATTCCTGGACTGGCCCGATAACCCTGGAACGACTAGAAAAGCTGAAAGACGTAAGTTATAGGTCACGGTTTCGCTTAAATCTGCTCCGAGAAACAAAATTTTGCCGACTACTTCGGTTACCGTTGAACGACTGGGAAAGCTGAAAATCGTCAGTTATAGGGCCCGCTTTCGGCCAAATGTGCTTCGAAAAATAAAAATCCCCGGACTGCTCCTGTAACCCCGGGACGACTAGAAAGCTGAAATCATGAGCTATAGGTCACGCTTTCGGCCAAATCTGCTCCGAGAAACAAAATTCACACGACTGCTCCGATAAGCCTTGAACGACTAGAAAAGCTGAAAATCTTGAGCCATGGGTCACCCTTTCGGCCAAATGTGATGCGACAAAAATCCCCAGAATGCTCCGGTAACACCAAAACGTTTAGAAAAGTTGAAAATTGTTAGCTATAGGTGATCCTTTCGTGCAAATGAGCTCCAAAAAATAAAAATCTCCGGACAGCTCCGGTAACCTCGGAACGACAAGAAAAAGCTGAAATCGTGAGCTATAGGTCATGCTTTCGGCCAAATGTACTCCGAAAAACAAAAATCCCCGGACTGCTCCGGTAACCCCGAAACGACAAGAAAAGCTGAAAATCGTGAGCTATAGATTACGCTTTCGGCCAAATGAGCTCCGAAAAACAAAAATCCTCGGATTGCCCCGGTAACCCTGGAACGACTAGAAAAGTTGAAAATCGTGTGATATAGATCACTCTTTCGGCCAAACGTGCTCCAAAAAAAAATCTCCAGACTGGCCCGGTAACCCTACAACGACTAGAAAAGCTGAAAATCGTGAGCTATAGGTCACGTTTTCACCCAAATTTGTTCGAAAAAATAAAAATACCCGGACTGCTCCGGTAACCATGGAACGTCTAGAAAAGCTGAAAATCGTTAGCTATAGGTCACATTTTTGACCAAATCTGCCCCCAGAAACAAAAAACATCGAAATGTTCCAGTAACCCTAGCACGACTAAAAAAGCTGAACATAGGTGACGCTTTCGGCCAAAAGTGCTTCGAAAAATAAAAATACCCGGACGGCTCTGGTAACACCGGAACGACTAGAAAAGCTGAAAATCGTGAGATATAGGTCATGTTTTCGTCCAAATGTGCTCCGAAAAACAAAAATCCCAGATCGCTCAAGAACCCTAACGACAAGAAAAGTCGAAAATCGTGAGCTATAGGTCACGATTTCGATAAAAATGCTCAGAAAAACAAAATCCCGGATTGCTCCGGTAACCCTGGAACGACTAGAAAAATTGAAAATCGTGTGCTATAGATCACTCTTTCAGCCAAATGTGCTCCGAAAAATAAAAATCCCCAGACTGGCCCGGTAACCCTACAACGATTAGAAACAATGAAAATCGTGAGTTGTAGGTCACGTTTTGGCCAAATCTGCTCCAAAATATAAAATTACCCAGACAGCTCTGTTAACCATGGAACAACAAGAAAAGCTAAAAATCATGAGCTATAGGTCACGCTTTCGACAAATGTGCTCCGAAAACTAAAAATCTCCGCACTACTCAGGTAAACCCGGGACGACTAGAAAATCTGAAATCGTGAGCTATAGGTCACGCTTTCGACCAAATCTGCCCCGAGAAACAAAAATCGTCGGAATGCTCCGGTAACCCTAGCACAACTAGAAAAGCTGAAAATCGGGAGTTATAGGTACAATTTCGGCAAATGTGTTCCAAAAATTAAAAATCCCCGGACTGAAACGGTAACCCTGGAATGACTAGAAAAGCTAAAAATCGTGACCTATAGGTCACGCTTTCGGCCAAATGTGCTCCGAAAAAAATACCTAGACAGCTCTGGTAACACCGGAACGACTAGAAAAGTTGAAAATCGTGAGATATAGGTCACGCCGCAAATATCTTTCGCAAAATTAAAATTCTGGACCGCCCGATAACCCTCGAACGACTAGAAAAGCTGAAAAACGTGAGTTATAGGTCACGCTTTCGGCCAAATGTGCTCTGAAAAATAAAAATCCCTGGTCTGCCCCAGAGACGTAGAAACGAATAGAAAATCTAAAAATCGTGAGCTATTGGCCACGGTTTCGCCTAAATCTGCTCCGAGAAACAAAATTCCGCCGACTGCTCCAGTTACCGTTGAACGACTAGGAAAGCTGAAAATCGTGAGCTATAGGTCACACTTTCGGTGAAATGTGCTTTGAAAAATAAAAATCCCTGGACTGCTCCAGTAACCCCGGTACGACTAGAGAGCTGAAATCATGAGCTATAGGCCACGCCACCCAAATCGCTCCGAAAACAAAATCTTTGACTGCTCGGAACTCAAACGACAAAAAGCTGAAAATCTTGAGCTATGGGTCATCCTTTCGGCCAAATGTGATGCGATAAAAATCCCCAGAATGCTCCGGTAACACCAAAACGTTTAGAAAAGTTGAAAATTGTTAGCTATAGGTGATCCTTTCGTGCAAATGTGCTCCAAAAAATAAAAATCTCCGGACTGCTCTGGTAACCTCGGAACGACAAGAAAAGCTGAAATCGTGAGCTATAGGTCATGCTTTCGGCCAAATGTAGTCCGAAAAACAAAAATCCCCGAACTGCTCTGGTAACCCCGGAACGACAAGAAAAGCTGAAAATCGTGAGCTATAGGTCATGCTTTCGCCAAATGTGCTCCGAAAAACAAAAATCCCCGGACTGCTCTAGTAACCCCGTAACAACAAGAAAAGCTAAAAATCGTGAGCTTGGTCACGCTTTCGGCCAAATGTGCTCCGAAAAACAAAAATCCCCGGATTGCTCCGGTAACACTGGAACGACTAGAAAAGGTGAAAATCGTGTGCTATAGATTACTCTTTCGGCGAAATGTGCTCCAAAAAAACCCTAGACTGGCCCGGTAGCCCTACAACGAATAGAAAAGCTGAAAATCGTGATCTATAGGTCACGTTTTCACCCAAATCTGTTCCAAAATATAAAAATATCCGGACTGCTCCGGTAACCACGGAACACTAGAAAAGCTGAAAATCGTGAGGTATAGGTACGCTTTCGGCAAATGTGCTCCGAAAAATAAAAATCACCGGACTACTCTGGTAACCCCGTAACTACTAGAAAAGTTGAAATCGTTAGCTATAGGTCACAGTTTCGACCAAATCGCCCCGAAACAAAAACTCGAAATGTTCCAAGAACTCGCACGACTAAAAAGTCGAACATAGGTCACGCCGCCACCGTAACGACTAGAAAAGCTGAAAATCGTGATCTATAGGTCTTGTTTTCGGCCAAATGTGCTCCGAAAAACAAAAATCCCGGGACTGCTCCGGTAACCCCGGAACGACAAGAAAAGCCGAAAATCGGGCGCTATAGGTCACGCTTTCGGCCGAATGCGCTCCGAAAAACAAAAAAACCCCGGATTGCTCCGGTAACCCTTGTTTCTCTCGAAACTCTCTAGCTCCTCATTCATGGCATTGACCCAAGACTCGTCAGATAGAGCATGACAAATGTCTTTGGGCTCGAAGGAGGCAACAAAGACAGAATGGAGACAAAAGAGTGACAAGCCAGATTTTGAGCGAGTAACTCGCTCAAAAGGTCTCCAATGATCCGCTCGAAGGATGAGATTTTGGATATGTCTGGGAGGTCCAGGATGAGATGAAGAAGTGGCCTCTACCTCGTAAGCTGACGAGGTAGGAACAGAGCCACTAGCTCCGTAAGAGAAGGCTTTATCGATAGCCTTGAGGTGCGGTGGAAGATGGCACCTCAAGGGGTAGATGAGGGACTATATCGGGTAGACAACTCTCATCTCCATTGTCCTTATCATCCACAAAGATGGTCTCGGACTGCTCTAAAGAACCTGAGATATCGGGCCTAGTCCCTGACCGCCTCGTCGAAGGTTACCACTGTGTCTCTACCATTTTACTAGACTCGCAGTTCCAGACCCTATAGGCCCGCGAAGAAGTCGAGTAGCCTAGAAAGAGTCCATCACAAGAACGTGACTCGACCTTGTCTAGATTCCCAGACTTCAGAATAAAGCACTTGCAACCAAATACACGAAAATGAGAAACACTGGGCTTTCGCCCATATCTCAACTCGTAAGAGGTGCGTGCAAGTGTACCCGAGAAAACTCTGCTTGAAACATGGCACGCGGTGGCTATAGCCTCACCCAAAACTTCCGTGGTGTAGAGTATTCATCGAGCATTGTCCCGCCATCTCAACTAAGGTACGGTTCTTCCTCTCCACGACGCCATTACGCTGTGGGACGTGCGAGAAGAGAAGGCGATGCTCTACACCGCCTCATCGCAGAAACTCTCGAAGTAGGAATTCTTGAACTCCGTGCCATTGTCACTGCGGATCGCTCGTAAGGCACCTGGAAGCTAAACAGAAAGCCTACCGAAAAGACCTCAGAAAAAAGAAAGCGTCTCATCCTTCGAGGCTAAGAAAAACACCCAAGAGTACCTCGAGTAGTCATCGACCACAACAAGAACGTACCACTTCCCTCCTGCTGACTGCACTCGAGTGGTCCAACCGTGTCCATGTGGAGCAATGTCTGGTGCATCGGTCATAGTAATGCTGGATGGGAGGATGAGAAGCGGCAACCATCTTGCCGTGCGGCATGGAGCGCAAACAAGATCTTTGACCATTTTGAGTTTCGGCAGACCACAAATGAAATTGTGGCCGCTAACTCGGGTCAAATGGTCAAATCCAATATGACCAAGTCTCCTATGCCAGAAAGAGAGGTCGCGGGACTCAGAAGCAAGCAAACAACGAAGAGGATCACCAGAGGACTCAGAAAAATCAGCACGAAAGATCCTCCCAAAATGAGAAATCCCGCAAAACCAGACTACCCGAAGAATCAAGAATTTTGCAGTTGTTTTTCTTAAAGCTCACCTCGAAATCGTCATCGGTAAGCTGAGAGACTGAAAGCAAATTGTACTGCAGCTTACTAACCAAAGTAACATCTTTTAAAATAAATGAATCATTAATGTGCACTGTACCTTTGGCGATGACGCGCCCAGATGAAGCATCTCCAAAGGTGATCATCTCATCACCGAGCACGGCAAGGAAGAAAACCAGCGGAATCTCCGGTTATGTGTCGAACACCGAGTCTACAAGCCAAACCTTTCCTTCCCCGCCCGCGAACCCGAGTCAAACAGAGAATAAAGTCTCAGTAATGGGATAAATCAAGAGTGATTTTGGCACCCAATACTGAGTAACACGTCGAGCAAATGAAGTAGTCAAGCACAACTGACCTCTATCTACCCTACGCTCTCTGTCACTCAAAGAAGCAGAAGGTCGTGTGGAGAGACAAGTATTCTTCGGGTTCGACTGCTACGGACGAGCGAGTCGGCGCACCGGCAACAGGCTGATCATGCCGCGGGTAGGCATCTCGATGAGGAAAACGAGATCTACCCTCAGGACGGCGGAAGTCACGACCGAGAGGGAGCACGAGGACGAAAAATGAAGACTCGTAAAACCAAGTCATCGGTGCGCCCAAAGCTACCTGTGATGTAAGCCTAGACCTCGTGTTGGTCTTAGGTGCACTCAAGGTCCGGGCTGACCACAGAACACGCCTAAGAGACTCAACACGGTCTCTTCGCGCGATCTTGGCGCGCTTGAAGCAATGGTCAAACAAATGTCCATCCTTCGGCGGAAGGTGCAATGATACCGCCCGAGGGGTGAAGTAGCATGAGATGGCCGCCGACGAGGTCAAGCTGCGGTGAAATCACCTTGTCGTCGAAAACTTTGGACAAAGCCCGCTGATTTAAATTCAACTTTCTTGTTCTTGGGCTTGACCTCAATCACACCTGCGGCTACAGGTCTGAGCGCGATAGGTGGATGCTTCCTCACATCCTTACGGAAATCATATCCTAGACCCTGATTGAACTTGCAAATCTTTGATTGGTCTAGAATAAGATTGAGCTTCTTCTTGCCTCGTACAAATTTCTCGAGAGTGTTCATAAGGTACTGACACTCCCGAAAGAGAGAGGTGCAAGAGGAGCAAGGAGGAGAAGAAACAATGAAGGTAAGGGGGCGGAAGAACAACCAACGGCGAGAGGGAAGGCGGCTTGTGCACGCACACCGACTTAGAAGGGACGATCCCCATCGCTAGCAGGTTGGTTCGGCGTCGCTAGACGTCTCTACCTTACCCGGGGGCTTCTCCCCCTTCTCCACAACCATATTATAAGCACAAGGTGGCTTCTCTAGTAGGTCCTTAGTTAGCTTTACATATTTCTCATCCAATGCAATCAAGTTAGATTTTAGTTTGTTACAACTAATGCATGGTGAGCTAATAGGGTCCTTAGAAGCAAACTGAGCCAACTTCTTATCATGATCAATCATTTCTTGAAACTGTTTGGAAACAGATTCAAGCTCAGCAGTCAGTTTAGGACAATTCACACATGAAGCAATAGGCTCAAGTAGAAAAGCTTGTAATTCAGCAATTTTATGATCTGCCCGTTTTAGGTTCATCTTCAAATTATTACAACTTTCACAAGTCTCGGGCAGATCGAGAAGCATAGTGTAAATACCTCTAAAAGCATTGTCCTTATCCTCACATGAGGTGCAAGAAGTAGTCTCAATAGTAGATGAAGGAACAACAATCCTAGTCATTTCTAGTTCAGCAAGCAGACTAACATTCTCCACCTTAAGAATATCTAGCTCAGAGGTCACACTATCATAAGAAGTCCTTAACTTCTCCATATCACCAATCAAAGCAAGGCATGTATCACATTCGTCACGGGAGGGAGCAGATATAAGTGAAGTAACCTCCTGTGACAATCTATATACTTCCTTCTCTAACTCGCTACATCTAGCTCTAGATCTAGCATGAAATCCTCCTAGCTTAAGGAAAGCTTCATTAAGTTGGTCATAGGAGGGACATACCTCGTTGAAGTCGGAATAGAGCTCATTGTCACGATCTCGCCTCAAGGGCCATGAAGCACATTGGGAGAAGTCGTCGCCACCATCCTTGCGTTCTTGATCTCCCGTTCCGTCGTCGTCGCCCATCCCTCCACCTCACCGAGGTCGAGGTCGTCCGGCGGCGAACGCGGTGGAAGAGCTCTTGGCCTTCCCAAAGTCGCGAACTTCTTCTTGCCTTGACGGTCTTTGAGGGCTTCGTGTTGCGATTCTTGCCGGTGTAGTCGTTTTGCCGGAACCGCCAGAGTCGACTTTGCCCTTCCCGGCTTGGGGCGGTTGCCGAATGTGGTTGGGGCCACCACACTCGAAGCAAATGACTGGTCCTCTTCTTTTTCCATCCCTCCTTCTCTTGTAAGCATGGGAGAACTTCCGAGCTAGGAGGGCCAGCTGTTCATCCTCTAGCTGCTCTAACCGATCATCGCTATGTCACGAGAGAGCAGCTAGGAGAACCCGCAAAGAGAATCGCAGAAAACCGAAGTCGAAGTGGGATCGGTGACTAGGGCCATCGATTGTGACTTGACCCACGAGACTATGTCAATCTCGTGAGTCTTGAGTAGCGAGTAAAAAGCGCCAAGAGTCGGATCGAGAGGTCCGTGGTATCCTTGATGGTAGTCACCTTCATCTCCCAAACCCAAGATCGAGTCTGAAAGCATTTGTCGAGCGTTATCCGAGTCGGAGTATGTGAGACCGACGGCTCGGAGGTTGCTCAAAATCTTGTGAAAGCGAGAGAAGCACTCGTCAAGGGACTCGCCAGCAAGCATATCAAATTTGTTGTATTCACGCTGGCGGTCTGCCGCACCATCTTTATTTGGGTGGTGCCCTCATGGTAAGCATCGAGGGTCGTCCAAATATCGAAGGCAGACGACAGGTGAGAGATGCGATCAAACTCGCTTCTGCTCAATCCCTGAATGATGATGTTCCTTGCCCTTGCGTTTGCCTCAACATCAGCCATACTCCCGGCATTGATGTTCTCATCGGCAGGAAGAACAAACTGAACATTCACCTTCCTCCAGATGGCATACCCCTGAGCCTGGATGTATGTTTCCATTCGGCTCTTCCAGAAGGGGTAATCCAGGCCATCAAAGACCGGAGGCTTGGTGGAATACTTGTCCGTCGTCATGGCTCTAGAGACCGGTTAAAGATCTATCGAGAAGAGCTAACCGGCTCTGATACCAATTGTAGGATCGAAAATGGCAACAGAGGAGGGTGAATGGTGCCTTTTAAAATTCCCCCAAGTGTTCTCACAATACTTATTGGAAGAACCAAGAACGGACCAACAAGAACTTTCTCTGAAGAATAGACAAACTGCACCAACTGAAAGAAGGAACTCTTACTGCAAGAACCAAAAGAACCGAACTGGCTGAAGCTAATAAAGTGGACGGGCTGCAGATTTTAGACTGAAAAACTGAAAACAAGACAGTAGAAAATAGGGAGGCAAAGCCAAAAGAGAGAGCAGTCTGCCGACTGCTGTGACTATCTTAGACTGCCGGCAAAGTTATTTCTGTATACACCCAAAACATAACAGTGATGCTGAAAAAGAAGACAACACATTGCATACTGAAAACAGCCGAAGGGACAGAGAAATCACAGAAAGCTTGCTGCTCTTTTCGGTCAATTGGACAGGACAACAATCTAAAATAGCAGAACCAAACCGAGACAAAGAATTTGCAAACAAACTAACTTGGAAGAAATAGAACAAACTGCATGAAGAACTATTGACTGAAACCGAGAACTGAAGATTGAGAAGACAACACTTAACAAGACACAGAACATAACTAACAGACAGGGAAGACACAAACAGAACTAAAACAGAGGAGCTAATCTAGGATGGACTAACTGAAGCTAGAAACATCAAAGAGAAACAAAACACAAGAAACATCACGGTCTTGAGAAAAGAAGAAGTAAGCAATTAAAGAGGGATTGAACAAGGATTACTGCATTGCTGAGAGGATATTGCTGGCTGCAGATTTTTCAAAAGCAGCAAACTGCAATCAACAGAAAAAGAGCAATGAGAAGAAGCTGAGTTCAGAAAGCTTTGGCCTGAAAAACTGCAATGTCGGCAGCAGTATCACAGCCGAAATCAGTGAAGTGGATTGCTGGCCGAAAGACTGAAAAATGATGTCTGAAAGAACAGTAAAAACCGAAAGGTAAGTTAGAACAGAAAAATGGAGGGACAATTTCTGTGCTCCTCAGATCAATTCTTCTGGACTTCAAAAGCAATTATCTGACCAAACTTAGGAAGAGACAAATCATCTTGAGAGATAAAACCAACAAAGATGAGAGCAGACAAACATCTTCAATAAAGAATTTCTCATATAAAGACACAGTGAGATGAGAGGTTACACAAAGAAAGAATTACAAGACTCTCAATCCATCCTCTCCCTCTCAATCCTCAAAAACACCAAGAGCCTCACATTCTTCTTGGGAGGAACACAACACACACAAAGAACTCTCTAAAAGACTTTGTGATCCTCCAAGGGGTATGCAGCCCCTCACCTCTATTTATAGCCCTTGGCTAACGGGTCTCCAACCCGTTACGCCGGCTAAACCCTAACGGAGCCATCTCCCGCTTGTGCAGCCTTGCGAAATTACCGATTCGCCCCTCCTGCACCTTCCGGGAAGCTTCCGCGCTCCTTGTCTCGCACGCCTCGCAACCACGTCGAGTCCACGCCGTCTTCGACACATCGACCGTTCGACCTCGGCGCCACCTACGCCTAGTCCGGTCCACCGTGTCTCACCACGACTCCGCCTCGATGTCCTGCAGTCACACAGACAAGAAAGCACATCAAATAGCACCGTTCGATACATGAATGCACAAATAGCATAATCAAGTCCAAATCCGTCGCATTATCAGAATATACATCCTAACCCATACGACTAAGTTTGATCAAAGTCCGACCGAGCCCGTTGCACCACGCAACGTCAGGGTCCGAACAAACCTACTCAAACTCGACTTTTGAAAAACAGATGTCAATTACTCATCACTCACAATGGGATGACCCTCACATGGTCTCTCAGAAACTCCCAATGCATGCACACGCTATGGGCAGTTAATCAATTAGTTAATTAATAATGCATGCCAACCATTTTATGTGCGCATTTACGCTGACCGGGGCCGCTATACATTTTTTAAGATGACATGTATGTGCTCCGAATGAGCTAAAAATTAAACACAAGACTTTCACTTGCACCACAAACATGCCATAAAAATTCGCCACTCAATTGTAATATGTAGCACACACAAAAAATCCTAGAAGATGGATTTGTGCTTTGCGAACGTCATCCGGTCGTATTATCCTATTCGAGTGAGCATACGTGCTCCAAACAAGCTGAAAATTAAACATGAGACTTTCACTTGCACCACAAACATGCCATAAAAATTTGCCACTGGATTGTAATATGTTGCACACACAAAAAATCCTGGAATGTGGACTTGTGCTTTGAGTCCGTCATCCGACCGTATTATCCTATTGGAGTGAGCATATGTGCTCTGAATGAGCTAAAAATTAAACACGAGACTTTCACTTGCACCACAAACATGCCATGAAAATTCGCCACTCGATTGTAATATGTAGCACACACAAAAAATCCTAGAAGATGGACTTGTGCTTTACGTACATCGTCCGGCCGTATTATCCTATTTGAGTGAGCATATGTGCTCCGAATGAGCTGAAAGTTAAACACGAGACTTTCACTTGCACCACAAACATGCCATAAAAATTCGCCACTCGATTGTAATATATAGCACACACAACAAATACTGGAATGTGAACTTGTGCTTTGCGTACGTCATCCAGCCGTAGTATCCTATTTGAGGGTGCATTTGTGCTCCGAATCAGTTGAAAGTTAAACACCAGACTTTTACTTGCACCACAAATATGCAATAAAAATTCGCCACATGATTGTAATATTTAGCACAAACAAAAAATCCTAAAAGGTGGACTTGTGCTTTGCGTACGTCATCCGGCCGTAGTATCCTATTCGAGTGAGCATATGTGCTCCGAATAAGCTGAAAATTAAACACAAGACTTTCACTTGCACCACAAATATGCCATAAAAATTCGCCACTTGTAATATGTAGCACACACAAAAAATCCCAGAATGTGGACTTGTGCTTTGCGTACGTCATCCGCCGTATTATCCTATTCGATTGAGCATATGTGCTCCAAATGAGCTGAAAGTTAAACACAAGACTTTCACTTGCACCATAAACATGCCATAAAAATTCGCCACTCGATTGAAATATGTTGCACACAATAAAAATCCTGGAATGTGGACTTGTGCTTTGCGTACGTCATCCGGCCGTATGATCCTATTCGAGTGAGCATATGTGCTCCGAATGAGCTGAAAATTAAACACGAGACTTTCAGTTGCACCACAAACATGCCATAAAAATTCACCACTTGTAATATGTAGCACACATAAAAAATCCTAGAATGTGGACTTGTGCTTTGCGTACGTCATCCGGCCGTATTATCCTATTCGAGTGAGTATATATGCTCCGAATGAGCTAAAAGTTGAACACAAGACTTTCACTCGCACCATAAAAATGCCATAAAAACGCGCCACCGAATTATAATATGTAGCACACACAAAAAATCCTGGAATGTGGACTTGTGCTTTGCGTACGTCATTCGGCCGTATTATCCTATTCGAGTGAGCATATGTGCTCCGAATGAGCTGAAAGTTAAACATGAGACTTTCACTTGCACCACAAACATGCCATAAAAATTCGCCACTCGATTGTAATATGTTGCACACACAAAAAATCCTGGAATATGGACTTGTGCTTTGCGTACGTCATCCGGCCGTATGATCCTATTCGAGTGAGCATATGTGCTCTGAATGAGCTGAAAATTATACACGAGACTTTCACTTACACCACAAACATGCCATAAAAATTCGCCACTTGTAATATGTAGCACACACAAAAAATCCTGGAATGTGGACTTGTGCTTTGCGTACGTCATCCGGCCGTATTATCCTATTCGAGTGAGCATATGTGCTCCGAATGAGCTGAAAGTTAAACACAAGACTTTCACTTGCACCACAAAAATGGAATAAAAATGCGCCACTCGATTATAATATGTAGCATATGCAAAAATCCTGGAAGGTTGACTTGTGCTTTACGTACGTCATTCGGTCGTATTATCCTATTCGAGTGAGCATATGTGCCGCAAACGAGCTGAAAATTAAACATGAGACTTTCACTTGCACCACAAACATGCCATAAAAATTCGCCACTCGATTGTAATATGTAGCACACACAAAAAATCCTAGAATGTGGACTTGTGCTTTGCCTACGTCATTCGGCCGTATGATCCAATTCGAGTGAGCATATGTGCTCCGAACGAGCTGAAAATTAAAAAAAAGACTTTCACTTGCACCACAAATATGCCATAAAAATTCGCCACTCGATTGTAATATGTAGCACACACAAAAAATCCTAGAATGTGGACTTGTGCTTTGCGTACGTCATCCGGCCGTATTATCCTATTCGAGTGAGTATATGTGCTCCGAATGAGCTAAAAGTTAAACATGAGACTTTCACTTGCACCATAAAAATGCCATAAAAACGCACCACTGAATTATAATATGTAGCACACACAAAAAATCCTGGAATGTAGACTTGTGCTTTGCGTACGTCATTCGGCCGTATTATCCTATTCGAGTGAGCATATGTGCTCCGAATGAGCTGAAAGTTAAACATGAGACTTTTGCTTGCACCACAAACATGCCATAAAAATTTGCCACTCGATTGTAATATGTTGCACACACAAAAAATCCTGAAATATGGACTTGTGCTTTGCGTACGTCATCCGGCCGTATGATCCTATTCGAGTGAGCATATGTGCTCCGAATGAGCTGAAAATTAAACACGAGACTTTCACTTCACCACAAACATATCATAGAAATTCGCCACTTGTAATATGTAGCACACACAAAAATCCTGGAATGTGGACTTGTGCTTTGCGTACGTCATTCGGCCGTATTATCCTATTCGAGTGAGCATATGTGCTCCGAATGAGCTGAAAGTTAAACATGAGACTTTCGCTTGCACCACAAACATGCCATAAAAATTCATCCTTTGGATTGTAATATGTTGCACACACAAAATCCTGGAATGTGGACTTGTGCTTGCGACGCCATCCGGTCATATTATCCTATTCGAGTGAGCATATGTGCTCGAACGAGCTGAAAATTAAACACGAGACTTTCACTTGCACCACAAACATGCCATAAAAATTCGTCACTCGATTGTAATATGTAGCACACACAAAAATCCTAGAAGATGGTCTTGTGCTTAGCATACGTCATCCGGCCGTATTATCCTATTCGAGTGAGCATATGTGCTCTAAATGAGTTGAAAATTTGACATAAACTTTTCACTTGTCCTACAGATATACCGTAAAAGTTTGCCACTCAAATATAGTATGTACAGTACGTAAAATAAACATACTCTAAGAAAAGAATTAAACGAAGAAATTACCACCGAGGTTCACTTGGCGTTAAACGTCCCGGCAAAAGCCAATAGAATCTCGCCAATCACCAAAAATATCAACATACTGATTCAGACAAGAACAAAGAAGAGACAGCAGAGGCGTCTAGAATGCACAGCAAGACACAGCAGAGCTGTGTCTAGAATGCACAGCAAGACAGAGCAGAGGCGTCTAGAACGAGGAGCCGGCTTAGAAAAGAAGATAAGGGAGAAGAAACGTTGAGAAAACACAGCTGTCTAGAACCGAAGCCAGCAAGGCAAAACTCCATTCGGCCTCCATCACATCGAGCAGCCAAGAACTAGCGAAGCCTCCCTTTCCACTGCCAAACTCATCTTCCATTCGGCCATGGCAAGAGGAGCCAAGCAAAGAAACAAACATCACATCCAGCAGCCAAGGACTAGCGAAGCCTCCCTTTCCACTGCCAAACTCATCTTCCATTCGGCCATGGCAAGAGGAGCCAAGCAAAGAAACAAACATCACATCCAGCAGCCAAGGACTAGCGAAGCCTCCCTTTCCACTGCCAAACTCATCTTCCATTCGGCCATGGCAAGAGGAGCCAAGCAAAGAAACAAACATCACATCCAGCAGCCAAGAACTAGCGAAGCCTCCCTTTCCACTGCCAAACTCATCTTCCATTCGGCCATGGCAAGAGGAGCCAAGCAAAGAAACAAACAGCAGCAGCAGATGGAGATGCATCCAAGCCCCAGGAGGAGGAGGGGCAGCACGACCAGGAGGTGATGGTCAGCACTCCAGTCGACTACAACACCACCATGTCGAGATAGTGATCGCCCACTTCAACCTCTTCTTCCATTTTCAAACGGAGCCGACAAACTACCAAGGTAAACCACCATTTATTCACCCTTTCTACCATTGATCTATTGAGACCACACATGTGAACCAGCATGCCCAAATGATGCATCCAACAATAGTATAACTAAACATATTAACTAATTACTTGTTGTATAAAAGTACAATTTCTACTATTTAGTTATGTACCTTTGATGAATTGGTGCTTGGAGAGAACAATTTCCTGTACAACAGAAATCAATTTAAGTTGTTGTTACATAAAAAAAGAGAGCGAGTGACATATTTCCAGCACTTAATCAGTAGTGCAGTACCTTCCACTCATTGTAGGGTTAGCATCGTTTTTCTTCATCTTAAAAGAAGTAGAGAGTGAACATCCAGGTTTTCTCAAAGAATGCATTATTGGTTGAGACCTGCATGAAATTAAAACCACCATTAGATACACAGTTCTATTAAATTACCAGGCTCCAAATCTACTATTTGCCTGATTAGAATGTGACCTCTTCCTGGCAATGGGAGTTCAACTTGCATTTGCAGTGCTGCTATTGAATTGGGGTCGATAATGCTTCTCTAGTACAGACTTTGGTTGGTTGCTGTTCAGTGCTTGCACAAAATTCATCAACCCATACATGGACTTGCTACTGTTTGGTAGGGCAAGCCCTCCACCGTTATTCTTTTGCTTGGGATCTACGTAGCCTGATCAAACCAAAGAAAATGTAATGTAACATACAATGTCAACTAGCTATAGAGCTTGCGGTGCACGCATGAGAAGAACAAACCTGCCAGGTTGAGAAAGTTCATCTTAGATACATCAACATTCTTTTCCTTGCTGATCGAACCTGAGACGTAAATAATCAGGCCTTGTGTCCCCAGGACTTGACTGGCTGGAATCTTTAGTGGGATGCTTGTGCTGATTGCTAGCGCAACAACACAGCTGTGCAAACTCCTCGATTGACTTGACATCGACCTGTAAAAAATAATTAACAGATTGTAACCATCACCCAGTTAATACTACAAGTGTGCTCTAGAATATAACACTACTACAGAAAGTCTAATACTAGACGCCAAATCACAGACGGTTTTGTAAAATAACATTCCACATTCCAGGGAAATCAGGAAATAATTCTATGACAATGTAGTACAAGCTACAAAATGTGCTATTGAAGATAAAAAGAGCCGGTTGCAGGTTGCTACTTATCATTTCCATTTATTGTAAATTTCTACCAAAGATCGGAATCACAGCAGTAACCATTCATTGAGGCACTTGAAGTTTGTTCTCTTTCTGTAGTATAGTTAGTCTATTATGGAATTATGTAAGCTTCTTGGGATCAGTTGTAGTGACTAAGCAATCTGGTAGTTTCACTTGTTTTCTGTTCAAGTACCACTTTTGTAAAATAAAAAAAAGCTGACTACTGTCTTCATTTCTCCAAACATGCAGATAGATATCAACATTCCTGAGCTTAACCCTGAAATGGTAAGAGTACATATGCTTACGGAAATTTTGTGCTGGTGTCAACTGTCAACCAAACCATTTTTATCTTCAGGATGTTTATCGCATAGGAACCCTCATGGAGCTTGTAAGAGAACTTTCTCTTTCCTTTGCTGATGATGGAAAGCGTGTCAAGGTGCTTATCTTTGCTACACATGCATATATCATTGGGCTCTCTCTCTCTCTCTCATTCATTGACACAACATGAGACTATGGACTTATTAGGTCTGTGTTCAGGGCTCCATGGGGGAAGGTGCATTTGCTGGTATTCCACTTCAGCTGGCTGGAAGCAGAAAAATTCTGGAATTCATGGACTGGGGTGACTATGGGGCGAAGGGTACCTTCATTAATATTGGAGCAGTAGGTCTGTTGTCCACTTAACCGATACTTTGGATAGCATCGAATTAAAAGAACCACTCATTACCTAGTTGCATCTTAAAAGAAAACTGAAATCGATAGGCCACGCTAAAGTTACTATTTTAAATGAAATCTCAACTCATAGTGTCAATGATGTTTATACCATTATGACATATTTCATATCTTGGAGTGTCAACAGCTATTCTTTCCTACAATTCAGTTCTGTAACTACTAAATTATTGCATAAAAAACCACAAAACTTACACAGTTACATCTTTCTTGTTTTGTGAAACTACAGGTGCTAGTGAGGTTGATAAAGAAGATGATATGTTTGTTCTCATTGCTCCCCAAAATGCTGTTGGAAACTGCATAATTGACGTAAAGATTCTAGGTCTTGGTCTTTTTTGTAGTTATATAATATATACCCTTCTCGATCTTCAATGTCATCTTAGAAAATTTGCAGGATATGAGAGCCATGACTGATGCTGCTGGTGATAGGCCTGTGATTCTTGTAAATCCTCGCCTAAAGGTTTGACGCAAATTAATTATCTTTTTCTCTTTGTTGTCTTCCCACTTATGGTTGGCATGTCATGCCTATCTTACATCTGAAGAGGTTTTGGTTATATATTGCGAACCTGTTTGGACGAGGAGTTGGGGCAGGTGTTAGTTTAAATTTTAACTAAATCCCAACAAAATCCTCATCATCCAAACAGGGTCAGCAAAGAGAACTATTCTGATTATGTTAGAAACTTTCATCTTACTGCAACTGAATAAAATTTGTTGCTTCCACAAGGATAAGGACAATGGCATTTCTTTCTTATATTTTGAAATTTGTATAGTTTCTAATTTTAGTGTTTTACTGCTGCTCAAAATTTCTCAATGATACTAAAATGCTTGCCTTTGTAATGTAACAAAAAAACTTCTTAGCATTATTGTAGAGGCGTTAACTTTAATGTCCCTGAAATTTTCATTTACAGGATATGCCTGGATCAAGTGGTGTAATGCAAGTAAGTGCTTCTTGCAACTTCCACTTAATATTAGCATAATCACCAGTATTGAGTTGGTTTCTTGATTTTTTTATGTTAAGACAATGGGAAGAGACATGAGGCTAAAGTATGCTGCCTCATTTGAGACTTGTTATTCTTTCTGGCTTCTCTACTACGCTGGCTCGTTCTATCCTATTATGGGCGCTTTAAGGTTTGTCTCTTTAATTTTTGTTCTTCCAAATGACATCCTATTATGGGCGCCTTAAGGTTTGTCTCTTTAATTTTTGTTCTTCCAAATGACATACTTCTAAGTTCTCTTGCTAGTGGTATTGCTAGTTATCTATCTTTTTCAGCATTTACAATTTTTATCGTCTTAATGATACAAGATGGCTTATCCAAATAAATACGAGATTTATCGAAGGGTTGATGAACCCAATGGAAAAGAGAAATATGTTCTCATAGCTGAATTCGATGAGAAGCCAACACCTAATGATATCACCAATGCTTTCAAAGGACGAAAAAAGTAAGAATTTAGAAAACGTTGGTATTTATCTTGAATAGCTATAGTCACAAGTATATATTTATATTACACAATTAACTTTTATTTGTACCAAATAGTAGACCACCTTTCACCATCCCCATCTGTACAACTGTGTCACGGGCCGACCCTGCAGTCAACAAAGAGCGAAGGAAATATGTGTGCGAGATAATCGGATGAGGAACTGGACGCCTGCGCTTGGGTGGAGCCATGGACGCCCAAACACAGAGCCTGGGATAGATGGAGATGTCTTCAGGGAATACTTCTTGCTGAACTTCTTCAAAATGAGATGATCAGCAGGCTTTAGTAGCCTCCCCTAACAACCAAGGCTAACCCATCTCTGAATACTAGCTAACCGAACTAACAAACCTGATCCTAACTTGGAGATAAAGAAAGATGCTAACTAAAGATAACTCGACGCTAATCTACTCAGTTGCCTCCGAGTCTGGTGCGCTGGCTCGCTGGCCGTGCGCCTCCTGGGCCTTCTCCCGTGGGCGTTGCTGATAGTAGCGTCCCCACATGACAAACTGACCTTGAGATTCAGTTTGTTCCTTTCGATATGGTTGGAAAAGGTATTAATTCAGATTAGTGTTGAAACACATATCTCTTGGGGCGGCAATTATTTGAAAACTCAAAACTTACTTATCAAGTCAGTTGAGAAGAGTAAACACAATTCCTTGCCCTTTGCGCTGTAATAATTAGTGGTGACAAGCGGTTCTTCAACTAACATAGTGACATTACGTCAGTCTGGACCCATGGTCAGAAACCAAACTGGCTACTTGTAGTAACTTTACCTGTAGCGTTAGGGATTGAAACTCTAGTTATTTGAGATTGAAATTAAATTTGAGCTGTCTCCAGTTGGGTTAAGCAAACAGGCCTTCATTTAAATTCCATCCAAGTTCATTAGTCCTCCCCTCCCAGGTCACTGCTTTACTCCTTCAGTCATCGCGAGTTCGAGTTCTGATGTCCTGTATATTCCTCATCTGTGCTAGCTGCATGTGTGCCCACCTACTTGATCACACTCTAGGATTAGATAGATGGCCATGAACCAAAGCAGCTCGACCACGCAGCTGACCAGCGGTCGCGCCACAAGGGTAGGGAGAAGAGGGAGAGACTAATACTCTAGTGTATTCCTTGCATGACCCTAAATCCATGACACAATGGGATATAAATAGGCATGCACTTGATCTAACCTAACTGAACCATGCGGCTAACAAAGGGCCTGTTCTTTTCAGCTTCTAAAAGCTGCTTTTTGACTTTTCTACAGTAACTAGCTTTTAAACGGAGTATTTTTTCAAGATAGGGTCTACTAGTTAATTGTCGTATATACTTTGCTGACTCCATTTATATCGGCAAAAATCGCATATGAGTTTTTGTTACTGTATAATCTCTCGTACAAACAGCCCAAAAGACATAAGCCGCAGCCAAAAAACCACAACAAAAAAGAACAGGCCCAAATATGCTAATCTAATGCAACTAATTGATTTGGCTAAACAACCATTCAAACTAATAGATAGAGATGTCTTCAGGGAATACTTCTTGCTGAACTTCAAAATGAGATGATCAGCAGGCTTTAGTAGCCTCCCCTAACAACCAAGCTAACAAACCTGATCCTAACTTGGAGATAAAGAAAGATGCTAACTAAAGATAACTTGAAGCTAATTTACTCAGTTGCCTTGAGTGCGGTGCGCCGGCTCACGGGCCGTCGCGCCCTGGGCCTTCTCGAGTGGGCGTCGCTGATAGTAGCGTCCCCATATGACAAACTGACCTTGAGATTCAGTTTGTTCCTTTCGATATGGTTGGAAAAGGTATTAATTCAGATTAGTGTTGAAACACATATCTCTCGGGGTGGCAATTATTTGAAAACTCAAAACTAGTTATCAAGTTTCTTGTGGTCTGCTCAACGAGTTGATCGTCTCTTGTGGTGAAAGTGTATAAACTCTGTAGAGTCAAAACTCAAAACTATTCGAATAGCCGTGCCCACGGTCATGGGCGGACATGGGAACTTAACTAGATATAGTTCTATTTCAAAAAATTTTGTGGGTGCGAATGAAAACGTGGAGGGCAGTGCAAGGCCTTGATTTGTGTTGCTCTGGGTGTCACTCCAGTGATAAGTTAAGCGGCTATAACGCTGAAAGATTAAGCATATGGTGCAGATGCCATGTAACAGTAGATGGAATCTGAATCGCTACTATTATTGCATTCTCATACACATTATATTTTTGTTCAAATTGCTATGTCTCAAGGAATTTCTATGTATCGTATTTCTAAATAATGATAAAATTTCTTCTTTTACAAAACAAAATGACATGAAAAATAAATAGAATCGTAAGAAACAAAGATGACTGTTGTGGTAAATACATAAAGATGTCGGTGGATTCATGTCGATTATAGAAAGGGAACGATAGTGAGGATTCTAGGAGAAATAAATTGGTGGAGTCTAAATGAATGGATAGATTAGATAGATGATTTAAATGATTTTTGGAGAATTAAAAGAGTGTAGAGGTAATTGCCAGATTTAATGGGATCAATAGGATTTGATCTAGAATTTGTGGAAATTTGGAGATATGATAATTGGAGTATAAACTCGATCAATGATATTTTTGGTGGAGAAATACTGATGAATTAGTTAGGGATAGATAATAGAAAACAATGTTGATTATGGGAAGAGAAAATAATGGTTTTGGATCGTTAGCAGAAATTATTGAATTGTTAGAAGTTCTAATACGAATGATTTCGGTGGATTAAAAAGGTAATTATGTTAGAGAATCATTAGAATTCAGAAGTGAGGGTTGGTGAATAACGATTACAAGATTGGGTTACTAGGAATTTGGAATATAAAAGATATTGGTGGATTCAAAATAAATATGCAGAAAGTGAAGTCTATGTTCGGTGGATTCATTAAATGATGTCACTCGTGTATGTTCGGTGGATTAACTAAATGATGTCACTCGTTGTTCGGAGTTTTAGATAGCAATCATATAGAAAGTGTATGATCGGTGGATTAACTAAATGATGTCACTCGCTGTTCGGAGTTTTAGACAGCAATCGATATAGAAAGTGTATGATTGGTGGATTAATTAAATGATGACACTCGTTGTTCGGAGTCTTTGACAGCAATCAGTAAAGAAAGTGTATCTTTGGTGGACTAAGTTAATTATGGCAAATCGCCGTGTGGAGTTCTAGGTAGCAACTATAACACTATGATGCAATAATGATAATGCTACTAAAAGTAATTTTTGGCAAATAAATCAACCCGAGTCTTTTCTTTGATAAGTCATGCATACTATGTATTTACATTTTGTGTATTGGCTTGTGGAGCACGGTGGTTAGTGTGCTCACACTCGCTATAACAACAAATCCAGAATTAAGAATCAGATCACTACGCCTCAGCAACACTATTGATCATGATGACAAAGAAGATGAAGATGTCAAGGGCTAGGTCGCGAACCTCAGGTTGGTACGCACTGGGCACGCCCCGAGGGTTCCCCGTGTGCTTCGCTTCCATTCTTTGTAATTTATTGATTTCGGCAAATCGGCTCATGTGTAAGTTTACTATTTTATTTATACTTTCGCATGGTATGCATTTGATATTCATTTTCTGCATCTGCGAGCACTATTTACTGATCCAGAGAATAGTGCAATAAATCACAGAGGATTTCGGATAGTAAAATTTGGGGTCTTACAGGGATGGTATCAGAGCTTATCGACTGCAGGTCGTGATCTAGTTAGCCTGGCCGTTAGGTTCATGACTAGAATTAATTTCTTCAATACCTATTTTCACAAATATAAGTTAGATCGCTCATTCTCATCTCTCTTAGATGATTCTTCTCATCCATATGCTACTCGAGCCATTTATACCTCTAAAGCTCTCATATCCCGAATTCAAAACAATAACACAAGGATGAGTGTCGATATCAATTTACCCCCAAATGCTTCCCTCTTCTGTCTATTGATTCAAAAGGAAAATTTTGTTCCTCTTCTCATACCCCTACTCTAAATTTTAAGGTTAGGAACGTTGAAGATGATCATGAAGATAAAGGAGTCTTGTTTAAGCGGATTGTGTATATGGACCCTACGCCCTCTCATTGTATGCTTCCCGCGTAGACGCTGTAATGTTGCGAGATTCTATTTGGACACTATGTACTGCCTTCTTGCCCTTGGGTGTTATATTTTGCAGTCACGTGAAAAGTTTGTTTTAAAATTGGTGTGATTTATGTGCTACCCTAGCTTCCGGGGTCACTCTTTAAAATTTGAATGGGTTTAGAATACTTTATCTCTACAATTAATACGCATCTCATGCTATTCCTCACCTATTTTGGAAAACGCTATCAGGCTCAATGGATAGAAGTAAGATAACTACCACAGTTAGAATTAAGGGTATTAGGTTTTGGGGCTTGGGTTTTGGGTTTTGGTTTTGGTTTTGGTAGGGTTTGGGTTTGGGGTTAGGGGTGGGTGTAGCGTTTGGGTTTGGGGGTCTTTGGGTTTTGGGGGTTTAGGGTTTTGGGGTTGGGGTTGGGGTTTAGGGGTTTGGGGTTAGGGTTTTGGGGTTAGGGTTTTGGGGTTTGGGTTTGGGGGTTTAGGCTTAGGCCCAGGCCCAGGGTCAAAATAGGCTCAGGCCTCAGGCCCAGGCCCAGGCCCAGGCCAGGCTCATGGCCCAGGCCTCAGGCCAGGCCAGGGTCAGGGTCAGGGCCTGGGGCCTGGGCCCTGGGCCTGGGCCTGGGGCCTGGGGCCTGGGGCCCAGGCTCAGGGCCTGGGTCAGGGCCCTGGGTCAGGGCCCTGGGCCCAGGCCATGGGGCCTGGGCCAGGCCATGGGCCTGGGGCATGGGGCATGGGCCTGGGGGGGGTCAGGGCATGGGCAGGGGGCATGGGCCTGGGCCCTGGGCCTGGGGCCTGGGCTCAGGGCCTTGGGCCCAGGCCCAGGTCAGGCCAGGCCCAGGCCCAGGGCCCAGGGTCAGTCAGGTCAGGCCAGGCCAGGCCCAGGCCCAGGGCCAGGCCCAGGCTCAGGGCCAGGGCCAGGCCTTGGGCCTGGGGTCAGGTCAGGGCCCTGGGCCCTGGGCCTGGGCCCTGGGCCCTGGGCCCTGGGCCCTGGGCCCAGGGCCTCAGGCCCAGGGCCTCAGGCCCAGGGCCTCAGGTCAGGCCCAGGCCCAGGCCAGGGCCCAGGCCAGGCCCAGGGCCAGGCCCAGGCCAGGCCCAGGCCCAGGCCAGGCCTCAGTCAGGCCCAGGTCAGGGCCTGGGGCCAGGGCCTGGGCCTGGGGTCAGGGCCTGGGGGCTGGGGCCCTGGGGCTGGGCCCAGGCCCTGGGCCCTCTGGGGCCCAGGCCCTGGGCCTTGGGCCTTGGGCCCTGGGGTCAGCCTGGGCCCTGGGCCATGGGCCTGGGGTCATGGGCCAGGGCCTGGGCCTTGGGGCCTGGGCCTGGGCCTGGGCC
>JAYGGG010000658.1:0-110155 GCA_036346245.1 Bonia amplexicaulis
TTACCGGTCTTAGGAGAAAATGTGAAAGACCGGATTATAGGATAAATGTCGTACAATTAAGAGGGATCATGGTTAGTAACTTAATAGCATATTCTTGTGCCATGTGGATCAATTTAGGATCATGCATTCATTTGAAACTAAAATTGGATTCAATTTGTGCTTTGTCTAGACAACCGGAAGTACCGGCATGCAAACCGCGGTACTTCCGCTTTCCGGAAACTCCGTCAAAATCGAATGAAATATTTTTTCCAGAGAGCACCCTCGGAATCATTTTGTGTCTACGGCAAACGAAAGTACTGGAGTTTCAACGGTGGAACTACCATAGAGCAGTAGTACCGCAGCTATAAACGGTACTTCTAGAGCACGGAAGCTCCGTCAAAGCCGAGCGGAACCTTTTTTCCAGAGAGCACCCTCAAAATCACTTTTTCTCTATGGGAAACGGAAGTACCAGAGTTTCAACAGCGGAACTACCATAGAGCGGTAGTACCGCAACCTGAAACGGTACTTCTGAAGCACGGAAGCTCTGAAAAGTTCCTGCGGAACGTTTTTTCCAGAGAGCGCCAACTCTTGGTCTCAAAGCAAACAAAAGTACCGTGCTGAATTTTTGGAACTTCCGAAAATCAGAACTATCGGGTTTTCAACAGCGGTAGTTCCGTACCGACTTCCAACGGCTAGTTCAAATGCTCTGAAATAACCGTTACTGCTGTGTCAAAACAGGTGCGGAAGTACCGGCCATTGCACGACGGTACTTCCACTCGCCCAGAATTTTTTTAGGAAATACCCTGTAACGGCTAGTTTTGATTGGTGAGAGTATAAATACTCCACTTGCCCAACGACAGTAAGAAGAGACTCTATTGAACATCATTGAGCATTCACTCCACACCTCATTTTCTCATTGTTCATTCATTTGAGGTGGTTAAGCCAAAACAAGTGCATTTAATCTCTAGATTGATCCTTTGACACTTGATTATCGTCAAGCGGAGTTGTGATTCTTTTACTCTTGGTGCTTACCGACACCTGGACAACTTGGCGGGAATTTGCGTGGTGATTTCTTCAAAAAGGCTGTGAAGAAATCTGGCACCGATTTGTGAGTGATTTGGTGTCCACCATCTTCGAGTGAAGGAAGGACAACCATTAGTGGATTGAGGAACTGAGGCTTAATTTGTGGAGCCAGTCCAAATCGCTTGGGTTTTCCTCAATGTGGACTAATGGAAACCGGCAAGTTTTCGACCACCACAGTAAAACATCGTATGTACATTGGTTATCTCTTTATCTCTTTTTCAGCTCTTGTATTTCTAGTACATTGTGTTTGTCATATCTATTTTTGCTAGAGCTATTCTTGTAAAGTCTCGTGCTATTGGTGCCTTAATCATACTAGAATTGTGTAGGTTTCAATTGTTTTAAAATCCTACTATACTAAAATTGTAGTAATCATTTAGAAAGCAAGATAATTTTTAAAACATCCTATTCACCCCCTTCTAGTCGGTTATCCTTGATCCTATAAATGGTATCCGATCTTAGTCTCTCATTTGTTAGACCTAACCGTCTAGAGAGAAATGATGGCTAGTGAGGGGATTGCTATAGAAAAGGCATCTTTTTTATGGCTCAAATTATTCTTATTAGAAAATTAGAATGTCAATTTATCTCAAGGCCATAAGTCCAAGCATATAAAAAATCGTAAATAAGGGTTATGTCATGCTTCTTGATCCACTACATCCCACGGAACAAGATAGGCGTAACACTATTTAGATGCTCAAACCATGAATGCTTTATTTGGAGCTTTGAATGCGGATGAGTTTAATAGAGTGGGCAATTTAGAAACCGCTCATGCTATTTAGACTAGCCTCTCAGAAATTTATGAGGGAACATCCACGGTTAAAGAAGCCAAATTGCATAGGCTTCGGATCAAATATGAGACTTTTACAATGTTGCCTTATGAGGATATAAATAAAATATATTCACGCCTCAACAACATTGTAAATGAACTCAAAGGCATAGGCATTAATCTAACCGATGTTGATGTTGTAAGAAAAATGTTTAGGGCCCTGCTGGAGAAATACGAAACATTGGTGACTCTCTTTCTCAACTTGCCCGAGTTAACAATGATGACACCAACACAACTCTTGGGCAACCTCATTACAAATAAGTTGTACAAGAAGGATAAGGATGAGCTCTTGGAACAAGTCTCCAAGGGTAAGAAGATCATTGCTTTCAAGGCTAAAGCGGTGTCAAGTGAAGAATCCGAAGATGATAAGAACTCCGATAAGGAGTTAGCTCTCCTTGTAAAAAGAATGAACAAGTTCATGAAAAGGCGTCCATACCAAAGCGCTAATCGTGAAAAGTGAAGAAGGGGCACTCCTACAACACCAACAAGCACTATAGTAACATCCGTTGCTATAAGTGTGATGAGAAGGGGCATGTTGCCTCCCAATGCCCTACAAAGAAAGATGATAAGGAGAAATCATCCACGAAAAAAAACTTCAACAGCAAAAAGAAACTTTAAAAAAATGGTAAAAATGAAGTCCACACCACACCAACACAAATGAGGGTGGTGAAACACCACACCAACTCCTTTGAAGTAGTAGAGATAGTTTTTCTTGAACAAACAAACATGGCAATTTCTCCACCATCGTTTCAAAGGGGCTCATCAGAATAGCCTTTTCGAAGCGGTTTATCAGTATTCGGTTTGTTGCATAAACACTTGTACTAGAGTCAAAAGCTATTAGCCGCAACTACAAGTCATTAGCCGCAACCGAAAAGAACAAGCCATGTAATGTTCACGAGTTGATTTGATGAACTATTGTCAAGTCAAACCAGCAGATTAGTGAAGGGGAGTGACAAGCCTTTCTGGGAGCTGTGTTTTTCAGAATTGCAGGGTGTAAAGAACCAAAGATAGTGTTTCATTTGGTTGATTTAATATTATTTTATTTATAGTTTGGAAATAGTTTTAGAATCAACTTAACCAGCCAAGCCAGAGCGAAATCCAAGTTCATTCGAAATTGACTCATTTCAATGTTTAATTAATTAACAAGTGTAATTGGAGCAATTTTGAATCGAGCCAACAAGCCCCACTAACGAGATTTTTCCACCCCTATTCTGGACACCCAGTATGAAAGCATTAAAGGGATAATTGAGCTAGTAAATGGGAACCTGCTACCACTTCTCCCAACTAAATACTCCTACCACTTAGCACTCTCTTGGGTTATCTACACAGCATTCAACCTAGGGGCATACTTATATGCTAATTCTGAACAAAATGAGCATATTTTTTTGTAAGGCCTAACATTCCAAGTACTACTTGTACTATCTTTGTATTTAAGCCAATCACAATCGAGTAGTATAGGGTAGACAGCATGTAATTGGAACCACAGCACAAAACATGTATTCTGAAAGGTCATTGACTCGATATTGTTATCTAACGACTAATATAAAGGTTGGTCAGTACAGAGCATGAAGGACACCACAGGAATGCAGCCACCAGTAGCTATATATTCTGTCAATCCTCTAATTCTATAGAGGACTCCAAGAAGTGATGTCCCCTCTCTTTTGAAGAACCCTGGGTGTTTATGCATGATGATCTGTGTTGGCTGGCCTCTGACCGTGGATGTAATATTGTCAATACATGACTAAACATATAGCTCAATCTCCAGGTGCTGATAACTTGATACTGCCTTAACTTTTCTCCATTTTGATACACTGCCTTGTTGCAAAATCATTGTTATGCTAAAAGACACAGTGGATCATTCCTCCTGCTCGATCATCCTGCGAACATCGTCAATTACCAGCCAAGATTTGTGCCCGCCAATCACCTCAGCCTGTTTCCGGGAGTCACTCCACAGCTGCACAGGACAAACAACCCACCTCAGGATATACAATGGCAAGATTGAAGCCATAAAACAAGAAACAAGCTTAACTTTGTACCTGTATAGCAGGCATCTTCTGCTCGAGCTCCTCATAACAGATCACATACATTGGACAAAATAAGGCATTAGTGTTTAGATTAATATATATACTTGGGATCCAATTCGTTGCCTATATATATATATAGTTGCAGCAGGACAAGATAACATTGAAGCCAAATACATGGTGAGGGGATCACTGATATGGTACTCTATTACCAAAGCTAAAGGATAAGGCTAAGGAACACTTCGATACATGTTGCGGAAAGCTGGCAAGTAACAACAAAGTTTCCAGGGGCTCTAGAGGAAACTGTTTCCTCCAAAACAGGGAAAGAAGCAGAGGAAAGGAGGTCTAAAAGTTTCTCAAAAAACAAAGAATGCAATGAGTCTAGAAATTCCTTTGAATATTCTTTAACAATAAGAAGCATAACTTGGTGTAAAGAAGAAAGTTTTATATTCATCGCTCACTAATGAGAGAAAAAACTGAAGACCCAGGTAATGCACGGCAAGACTTACTGTTACTCCTGCACGATTCATGAGCTTTTGTGGAACAGCATTGACATCAACACAGTAAAACCGAATTCTGCATGATAAGTACTGACAGAGATCATCAATTTGTCAACAACTCCAGCTGTGGGTACTTTGTCAAAGTAGCAGACAGTCTCTAACCTTGGATAGTATTCTGCTGCCAACTTCTCTAGCTTAGGCTTCAAATATATACATTTTCTGCACCAACTTGCCATCCTACATATTGCAAAGGCTAAGTATGAATTCTGGTGTGAGACTGAAAGGCAGAAAAAAAAAACAGTTACTAGTATGTCAGATTACTACTTGAAAAAAATTGACACCGGTAGTCTATTTACCACATCATTTATCATTTAACACACAAAGAAATCACTTTTTGAACTGGTAAAAAAGATTAATTGTACATTTACAAGTAGAAGATGAAAATATTGTTAAAATGCTTTCCTTAAAACATATTTGTAAGGTAAACATTTCAGTCCTCAGACATCACATCAGGCACAACTGTAATGACAACAGAGAAACAAGCTACTACTAGAAGCAAAACCACCAAAAGGAAACGGTAGATCTAAGAACAAAAGAACACTTACACATGCAATCATACGCATTTTAGGTAACTACAAGCAACTCTTCAACCAAACTCGGACTGATCATTTCAAGCAAGATAGCGGTCGAGATCATTTCATCTAAGAAGGTAAGATACACCGAATGAACAATCATTTAATCCAATAAACCGGGATGACAAGTGCGACCATATGAATAGGTGATCGCTGTTTCATCCAAGACGGGTACTAAATTTTAACTCCCAAAATGACTATTTCATCCAAGGAACTACTAAACTTGCCAATTCCGCAATAACCATTTCATCCAAGAACCAAGATCCTAGATCGGTAATTCTGTAATCATTTCATCCAAGATCCTAGTTCGGTAATTCTTAATGGCCCTTTTATCAAAGAAACGAATTTTATTGGTGCTACTACTCCTAATGAAAGAATTACCAGAGCAGGACGATGGGGAGGTCGAGCTGCTGGGCCTCCGCGAGGGCCCGGTCCAGCTGCCGCTCGGTGCCGATCGGCTCCAGCTCCACCCACGCCGGCCCCTCCTCATCCTCCTCCACCTTCTCCTCGGCTGCGGCGGCCACCGGAGCCGCACGGTGAAGCTCCAGATGCCCCGGAGGCAGCGAGATCGAGGCCCACCGAGCGGGCGATTTGGAGAGGAAGGCACGGCGAGATGGGGGAGGCCGGGCTCTGAGAAGGATACCCCGGAACAGCGACGCCGCTGTTTCCACGCCGCCACCGGCGGCTGCGTAGGTGGAGGTGGTGGCCATTGCCGACGTGGGAACCAGAATGGTGGGTTTTTCCCCTCTACTTTTCCTAGCTTCGTTTTTGACCTGCGACGAGCCGACGAAGAAGCCGTCTGCTGCTTTTTGTTCTTCGCCAAGACGGATCCCTGCAGGCAGGGTCAGAATTACCGGAACAAAGAATATATGACAAAAAGGTGTAAAACTGTAGGTATTCGGGTGGATTACGCTACCGTAAATTAAAATTTCTATCACTTAAATTAGAAGATCATATGAGTAAAAGATTATAGATAGTTAACACTACACGCATGGTGCAGCGGAAAAGGAGTTGAAACAACCCAGTTCAACGTAGCCCGTGTTGGTATAGTGAAAGTAGTTGATCGTTTAGCGTCTTTATTGGCGATCCTCGAAAGCCAGTCATCCCGATCAACTCCGTAGTCATAGTAGTGTCTCTACCCAAATTCACACATCCAGGGAGGAATGACATGCGTTAGTGTGGTAGCACCAGCGCGCACGACAGAACCTCTGTGGAGTGATGGCTAGGGTTTTAATGGTGCAAATAGTGATACCTTTCTCAACCCCACGTTTCTCTTAATATAGCCTCTCAGTGGACCCCATATGTTAAGGTTCTAACAAGATGTGAAACCTACTTAACCCATTAGTAACAGATCCAATCCAAACTAAGATGTTTCATCATATTAAGTGTGTGGCCTTGTAGATTCTGTATATTTGGTCATGGCCCGAAAAACTCTTTTCCGGTCCACAAGTTAGTAACGGTCCCTAGTAGAATATAGTGACTCCCAAATATATATAAAGATCATATTGGACTAACCTATATAGTATTCATGCATCGATCCCCTTGCTTCACAATACCAGGTCGAACTCAAAACAGGAAGGATATCATCCTATGATAACTCGATTCTCCCATCATTCTTGCAGTGGATTATCCATCTGTAGTTGACTTCTCAACCACGTTCAGTAAGACCATGCATTTCTTTAATTTAACTACATTGAGAGACCCAGAGATAACTCTCCTGCTATATAGAAAAGGCAAATTTCATCTTGATTATTTATATTTCTCCACATGTTTCGTAGTAAATACGAAAGCTACCTTTATAGCCACCCAGTTACAGAGCAAGTTTGTCAACCCCTAAGTAAATTATTACACATGTTAAAAACTATGACGATCTCAGGTATAAAGATCACGTATACATTATATATGAGACTAACTGATAACACTTGATAATATAACAATTCTCGCAATGTCCCATGGTGACTAATCTAACACCATTTTTCTAACACGTGTCCATATTTTTTTAATTTAATATCTCCATATTTATGATCCATGAATCACAATCATCAATCAATACATGTGCTGATCTATAGTTCATAATTGTCCCACATAATAATATAACATCAGAAATAATTTAGAATAACATCAAAATATGAATAAAGAGTTACACGTACAAATCATATATTTGTTGATCAATACAAAAAATATTTATTCAAGAGATAACATGTAAGATCGAGGTGGCCGACTAGAGGGGGTGAATAGGCGGTCTTAAAAATTCTCTACAAATTATTACTAATTAATTCAAGATATTTTCTATTTGCCTAAACCAAGTATATAATGCGGAAGCGTAAATCAATTTGGTTTAGCTCAAATAGCGCCTACAACAAGTAAAGAACCATAAGTGCACCAAATTCTAGCCTAGGTCAAGGTTTGCAATACTAGGTATACAAGCAATCAATTTAATTCTATGAATGTAAATTGCTTGAATATAAATAAGGCACAAGGAAACAAACCATAATTGACATGCGATATTTTACCGTGGTGTTCGGAGAGTTGCCGCTCTCCCCTAATCCACGTTGAGGTTAGCCCGAACAAATTGGATCGGCTCCACGAATTAAGCCGAAACACCTCAATCCACTAGTGGTAGCTCTTTCCCACTCCGGGTAGGTGAGCTTCAACCTTCACAACTTCACCGGGTCTTCTCACAACCTCCGTTGAGAAGATCACTACGCACGATGCCTCCAACGCCGTCTAGGAATCGGCAAACTCCAAGAGTAATAAGTCAAGTCTCTCACTTGACTCTCACCACGTGCAACGAATGCACAAGCTCAACACGGACACGAAGCTCGGTCGGTGGCGCCTGGATCCGAGGATGATGGCGGGGGAGACGACTGCACGAAGTCGCTGGGATGCGCGAGCTCTGGTGCGGGGTGACGACGGCCACGTGCGAGACGGTCGGCGACTTGGAGATGTCCGCCCCCAGGAGCAGAGATCGATTCTCCCAGGGGCAGCGGCAGCGAAAGACGAACGAAGACTAGTATGGAATCTAGGCTCTGATACCATGTTATGAATATTGTGTGTATATTGAAGAAACCCAATAGTTAATATATATAGGGGGTACAAATGAATATTATAGGGGAATATGCTATATGCGGATAAGGAAAATGAAACATATAAGGAAAGAAATAAACAGAGCAATTATACCGCAAAACTAAAATAGAGATTGACTGCATGACATTTTATTCCAGAATGTTATGGGCTCAGTTACAGAACCATACAAAACAGAACACCACTTGATGCAGAAACAACTCTGTCATCTGAATATCTTTATTTTAACTAGCATATTTACACCAATGGCACAATTATGTTTTTAATTTCAATAATGCCCTTGCTAGAGCAGAACAAAAGAAAAACCCTTACTTGTCATTATTATCCCATGACTTCTACGAACTTAAAAGGCAAGGCTCTTCTGCAAGTTCAGATTCTTTACACCTATCCTGCAACTAAGTTACCAGAGTCCTTTTTCCTTTCTACAGCTAATCCTTAATAATCAGTCTCAGTTGAATTGCATCAAGCATCGCAACTTTCTAGAAACAGATGCATGCATAGGCCTTCAAACTCTAGAAGAAAAGAACCTAAAATAAATCCAAGAAAATGGAATAGAAGGGCCCAAAAAAAGGCGAGAGGTCTGGCGGCGGCAGCCATGGTGGCGAGGCCGAGCCAGTGGTGTCCAGGAAGACGAACACCGTGGAGTAGTACGGACCCGAGCGCCATCACGGCGAGGTCGTGCCCTTTGTTAGTTCATTTGGACCTGGGCCGCAGATGTTATGAGCCGGGTTTCCATGGGCTTAAAATCCACGCGGAATTCAGTTCCCAGCCCATATAAGCGAGGCCTCGATCTCAACTGGATCGCGCCGAAAATTCGCCCCCGCAATTCGTGTAGGAACCGTTCGATCAAATACCCACGCCTCAGATTAAAGAGGAACATTTGCATAATGGTCCCTTGCGCCCAATTCTGTATCAAGACATGCATCTTCCAACATGTCATGCGTATGTGCAAACCAACTCTTTTTGCTTCATCAAATTTGAGCTAGGCATGTGTTTTGGTGGAGACCTAGAAACTTGTAGCAGCAAAAAGACATTAGCCGCAGCCGAAAAAAAATCCATATGATAAATACCACCATAATTTTTAACACTTGCTCATTTTTTATATGATATATCTGTCCGAAATGTAGATATCACCATCATATCACTCTATAATTAAATACTCACCAAGGGAGGTCGAGAGAATATATGCACATATACCACAGATCCATAAACATCATCCGATCCGGTCACTTTATACAAGCCGTACGTAAAACTACAGACAGAAACGAACACACTGCAAGTTACAATCTACAGAAAGAAATACATGAGTAAATTACATTTTGTACCACCTAAAATGATTCATCTTGCACGAAACCAGCGGTTGAACTATCTTGGCACATAACACCGGGTAAATTAACATCATGTTACACTTTGCACTGCCCTTCAATTCAACCCACAGGGCTGGATCCGGAATCCTGACCGTGCTTAATTATCTCCTTGAACAAATCAAATTAAGAGTGGTTTTAGATTCCGTTGACGTGTATTAATTGGAAGGTGCAAAAGCTGTCTTGACTCTCCAGTAAATGGAAGAAATTGCAGTGGTAGTAAATGGAAGATCTTGTTTGTGCTGCTCCTAAAAAAAACTTGCTTTTTTGACCGAACTAAACTATGACTTGGCTAGGAAACCTACTACAGTGCTATATATATATATATATATATAATAGATCCATTTTTGATTTGTTCAGCTTTGATTTGATGCAACAACCAGAGCAAGGAATATATAATGAAAGAGACATCATCTTCAACCAGTGATATGCATGCCACATACAGAATGAAAAGTCTGCTAGCTCTTCTCCCTTGCCGGAAGAATAAAAGAACAACGACGACGTCTCACCTAATTAATATGCGGGTATAAACAAAACCGGCCGAAGAAAATTCGGATGAAGTACTCTTTCCTATTAAGTTATCACATCACATGAGTGACCTCGCAAAAATATCAACAGATTAAATGAGAGGTGAGGTGAGGTCTTTGATTAATTCATATCGATATGAGATAATCTTGCTTTTAACTAATCACCTGTATTATACATATGTATATACCACAATCGTGCGATGGCATGATATTTGCATGCTCTAGTGGTAGCAACAATACATTGCTATTGCTACTTCTACTGAATGAAGAGAAAACGGAGACAGGCATATCGCATGTGTAGGGGGGGTAGTGACCCATGCACCTGCACTGGGCTCAATGGGGTCGGTCCTAGGTTGTCGCCCCCATCACCGGCAGCCGGGACCCACCACCACCGCAAGACACGCACCCATCCATCCATCCATCACACACCGTCACCTCCCTTGGGCTCTCTTCACTTGCCACTCCCTTTTGTACCTAAAGATAATTTCACAGCTTACACTTCAATGCAAGCACGGTTAACAAAAACCACTTGCCACGTAGTTTTTAACTTGATGGAATTTATGATTGAGCTAGCTATTAGTATATGCACTTACACTGATTAATAAAACATATAGATAAGACGCTCACCTTAGATTAATCACATATGAGGAAAAAAACCATTGCCTCTCATCTCCACAGGCTCCACTCTAGTAAGAGTCATAAGAAAAAGAAAGACTACATAACTTACGAATAACTTAGTACAAACAATATGATAAGACAGTAGCTATTGACCAAATGCTCCACTATATGTTCAAGTGTTAACATCAGAATTCTAGCTGGTAAGCATCTCACCAAATGTGCCTTTTGATTATATGTGTTATTCTTCTGACTCACATCAATCCCTGTAGCAGCACGTCATCCCACGGATTATTGTCCTCTAATATCTTGTACGATTGGATCTAGAAATCTCAAATTTCTATACACGTTCCTGTTTCAACTCCCATCAATCTTTACAGCAATGCGTTAGTTCGCATATTATTGTCCTCTAACATCATGTACGACTGGGTCTGGAAATTTCGAACCTTTACATATAAAATTAATATATGTCTTAGACAAGAAACCCAAAGCTTTCTCAAAGCCATTCAGATTGGAGGAGCTCGTCCTATGCTGAAACGTGCCCCTAGTTTTTACCCTTGGTAGGTCGAGAGGGCTAGCTAGAGTTGATGGATGCAATGCAATCATATGGACGCCATCACACACAATAGTAGTAGCGAAATTAAAGGATTCTTTTCTCTTTCTTTCTCCTCGTACCGTCCTTTGTATCCTAGCAATAAACAAACATATATTGTGTGTGGTGATTCCGGTGGGCGTTGGAACCAAGGATTAATTTTTTTAGGACGGCTTAGCTTTTGCAACTTTTAAGGTTTCTTCCTTCTCTAGTCCTCTCACATGCACCAATGGCCCATGGGGCGGCTTAGGGTCTGTTCGGTAGGCTATAAGCCGTCTAGTTTTTCGCAGTCGTTATAGTATCTAACTTTTAAATGGAATATTTTTTTAAGACAGAGCCTACAAGTTAAACGTAGTACACGTTAAAAGTTTAACATCTGTACCAGCCAAAATCGCAAGTGAGTATCGATCTCTTCGTAATCTGCACTGTAAATAGCCAAAATTCAAAAATTTCAACCAAAAACCATAAGCCGCAGCCAAAAAGAACATGCCCTTAACTTTTGCAACTTTTAAGGTTACTAAATGTTGCTTTTGGTACAACCAAACCCATGCGTTATGTTTGTGTCCTAGCTTTGCTACTCCTGTTTGGGAGCAACAACTTCTTTTGCTTAGGGACTTGCTCTCTTTTTTGCTTCTTAATTTGTCAACTAAAGCTAAGTTAGCTAGCTATCCCCTTTATTCCTTGTCACTCTGATGTGTCCAGCCAATATTGACGATGTTTGGAAGAGGAATCTCGATATTTTTGGTGGAGCTCTCTCCTCCTTTTTTTCAATTAGGATAACATAAACTTATAATAGAGTAGATGCAATGCAAGGCTGAATATTCATCATTAATTCACGTATGAAGTTAAGTATGTTTATGGCTGCGACTTATGGCTTTTGATCTTAGTACGAGTGTTTGTGCGAACGAATCAAATGACAAAAAATCGATAAGTCGCTTTGAAAAAATTATCTCAATAAGCTGTTTCGAAACGACAGCGCAAAAGCTGTATCGTTTATTTGTTTAGGAGAAACCATAAGTCATAATCTAAAAAGAATGCCCAGAAGGAATAGGACTTTTGCTGAATAATAACTAAGTGAGCATATATAAGCATGAATAAACGTAACAATCATAAGTAGAGAGAGGGGCACGAAGAAACAATTAATTTATGAATAACCAAAAAACTTAGCGGGTCATGCATGCGTATGCCTTCAACTCCAACCGAGGTTTAATATTTCAATTGTGCGAAGGACACCTATACTAGATTTGTTTTTTAAAAAAAAGGTACATTATGTACATGCCAACAACTAGCTAGCAGATGCATGGATACTGCCAATTTTGTTAGGGTTTACTGGTCCTAAACTGATGATTATACACGAAAAACTCTATAATTTATAAAACGAAATTTACCTGCTTAAGCCCCATGCTTCTAAAATATGGAGTTTTTTTTAGGATAGTTAGCACAGAGAAAAAATTTTTAAACACACTACAACCCCAGATTGAATTGTACATATTAATTAACCACAGGATAATGAAGTCTCTATTATCCTCTTTTTCCTAATTAAAATCCCAGAGAAAAGTGTTGTCCTAATTAAAACACACTAAAATCCCAGATAGTACATATTAATTGACCACACATTAGTGAAGTCTTATCTCTTTTTCCCTTTTCCTTTTAGAGAGAGAAGTGTTGTCTTTCTTTTGCAGTGCAATGCTTCTTAATTAAGTTGGACTTGTTTTGCATTGTAACAGCCATATTCTTGGGTATGATTAGAAGTTTCAAAGAAACAGTAAACTATTCACTCGTTAGAAACCACCTACCTGAGGTGGAGTCTAGGAATCTTTCGGGAGAGGAGGCAGACTGGATGCTAGATTTATATTTTTCGTCCTGGATCGCTAAACTAATCAGTGCCCTCATGGTCGATCCCTGCAAGAAATCAAATCATATTCGATCCGTACAGTTCTTTCCATAGTCTAGTGTAGTAGGGATGGACCTAATGAGCTTATCCCGTTCTTCAAAACTCTTCGTAAATGCGACGGGTTCCATTGGGATGACGACTACGCGAAGGCTTTCGACGAATTCAAGAAGCACCTCGTAAGTTTTCCCACTTTAGTCGCCCCAACACCAGAGGCTCTGTTGCTGCTATAATATCTTGCCACCACGACTACAACAGTCAGTGCAGTCCTCGTTCTGGAGGAGGGCTCTACCCAACGACCCGTGTACTTCGTCTCCAAAGTCCTTTAGGGCGCCAAGACGCGGTACACCGAGCTGAAAAAACTGGCTTATGCCTTCCATGATATATCGGTCGATATATCGATCAATGCAATGCTTTGATCTTTCTGAAGTGAGTACGCATGACAGGGTAAGAAGATGAGTTGACTTGAGGAGTGTGAAGATGTCGGCATGGCTGGACAGAAAGAATACGATCGAGGAGCGTGCGCGTGCCTAACACATACGCCCGCGCGCAGATACTAAAGTAGTAGTACATATATACGTTTTAATTAATCTTAAGCACCCTGCTTAGTTTGCTAATTAATAATTACTACTCCATAGCGTGAAAGCCAGCTGTGCCACGCACGTACGTCGAGATTCGATCGAGCGCCTGATTCACTGATGAGTACGTACCTCGGACAGCAAACGATCGAGTAACCATCGATCAGAGACTGCTTTTAGCCAAAAAATAATAATACTACTACTAGCAGCAGTTGCTGGGGGCAGCTGAGAGAGAGAGAGAATTCCTTTGTTACTTAATGCTTCCTGGAGCACAAGAACTTTGTAGGAAAGAAACAGCAGTACGATTGCTTTCGAATTTCTTAGTGAAATCATTCGTTTCAGACGATCGATGCCGAGTGAGACATGTTAAGTTATATATGAAATATTAAAGGAAAGGAAAAGAAAAGAAAAGAAAAGAAAAGGTGGTACGTGATCCAGGCAGGGCAATAATACTAGTGGAGGAGTACAGTTGAGAGCAGTGTGGGAAATTAAGGTGGCCATGTTCTTCAGGGGACCGTTCATGGCAGCAGTACATTGCCACCGAACGAACAGCTCAGGCCGCTCTGCGGCCACCAATGGAGGATGGAGGCCTTGCTGCTGCTGCTCCCCATTTTCTTTTCTTCAGTCACCTTTCTGAAAAAATCTCCAGATTAGTACAGTACCACTAGCAAGAGGGTTAAAAATTGCTACAGACTGAATCTTCTACCTTAATTCTCTTTTACCATATATATATATATGCTAATTAACTATTTCAGAATTTCAGTGCACAAGGTGTGAATTTTCTACGCGGTATGTTTTGGTTTAGCTAAAAATCTAGCTAGATCAACGAAGAATAGATAATGGCCGGGCTGGCTACAGGTGACGCACACATCCATGTCACACCATCACGTCAGTGAGAGATTTTCGGGGTGGACCTGTAGACACGGACTGACCTGCTTGTGACTGCTGAACTAGGCCTTGCAAACTGTTGCTCTCCATGTCCCTCACGCATATTGATATCTCCACACACAAAACATCCCCAGCAGTTGCCCTCCCTAAGTCTCTTTTTTTTTTCTCTTCTTTTGCATCGGGTTCTAATGGAGAATTAATGCCAGGAACAATCTAATACTACCCATTTAATCTTTTAAGGCCGCACAATTCAATACGATAGAAGTGGGATCATTTAGTAATCAAACGATGGTATATAGCTAGAAATATCCCAGGCCTTGTTGTGAAACAAAAGGGCCGTGAGATTTTTTACATATCTTTTTTGTATGGTTAACTATACCAACGGGCTGTATTTCCTATGCGATCATGGACAATAACTTATCTGTTAAACTACTTGGTGTGTGAAAAGACTAACAATTCGAGTCTTCATCATGAATTCATAATATATGGATCGTATCAGAGTTTCTCTAACCCAAGATGTTCTAGTGTAGAGAGAGAGTTAGCATATATAGGTGTAATAATGTACACATATTAGCCGACGTGTTATTTAAGAACTGGCTAAAAGAACGAGAGAGAAACATCAGTGGTTACGAACGATTATAATGTATTCTAGAAGGTACTTTATATACGGCTTGAGAAAGGAGTGGAGTGAAAACGATGGACCAATCGGAGCAAAAGCGGGGGTCAGCAATGCAACGCTTGATTGGTCTCAGCTCAACCAGCAACTGTTCCTCACTCTTCCTCTCCATTTCATTATTAATCCTCTATACCCGTATCAGTGCCTCTAAACCAGTAAACCTTATCATTACTCTCTCTCTCTCTCTCTCTCTCTCTCCCCATTAGCCAGTCCTCGTCTCCATGATGAGCTTGTTGAGAGCAGTACCACCGAGCTACATGGTTGTAAGCTTAATTAACTGGGGGCTAGCTTCTCTCATGCCATCTCTACAAGATCCAGCCAGCCAGCACCACTCCTATCTAGGGTTTTGCTTGCCCCTCTTGTGCTAGCTTCTGCCTAGCTAGCTAGGCGGCCAACTCACTCCCTCTATGTGAGGCGGCGACGCCAACCAATCTTTACCTCCTTGATCCGCACCCTACATGTAGAATTTTTCCCTCCTAATCAACCCTTCTTGTTCGGCTGCGGCGGGGGCTGCGATGGCGCATGGCAAGATAGATCAGCCCGGTTCTTGATTCTCTTTTCCTGTGTTTCCTAGCGCTCGTGTGTTGCATCTGTACTGTTTAATTATGTATGAGGTGGTTGCTTTTCCTATCCACATGCTCATCTGTCTCTTCTTGATCCACTCATCTGCATATCTCGATCCAAGCATAGATAGATGTGGAATCCCTTGCTTTCCTATTTTCGGTCGTAGCTAGCTAGATGTATCCATCAATAATATGTATAGCATCTAGCCATGGTGAGTATGATCTCTCTACGGCTAATTAGGAGTATGGCAGCCGGGTCATGTTGGAAGCAGTTGCGCGTGGATGAATTGAAGCAGACAGTCGGTGCTTGCAGGTGCAGCACCATCAAGATTCACATCGAATTCATCTGAAACGAAAGGTTTACAGCTGCCGTATACATGATGAGAATCTTGATGATGCTGCATCAGCAAACGCTCGACTCGCAGTCACATGCAGCTTGAAGAGTGAGAATCCGATCGATGCACTTGAGTTCTTCCTGCCTTCTTTGAGTTATATAATTTGGTTAATTGTTCTCACTTAAAATTCCTTTCCTTGAGTTAATTCATAAACTGCTAGCTAGCTCCTTCATGGAGTAGCTAGATTAAGGTTTGACCCAAACAAGTGCGACCAATGTTGTAATTTTCCTCACTAATTTCATCTCATCTTAGCAAGGAGTTTTTTCGTCGATTGAGGTTGGCAGTATGAGGCAATTAGCTATATAAACCTTGGTTTTGTTTGCTGTATTGTGTGTGCTCCTCTTTCAGATGTCTTTCAGGCTCCCACGTGCTTGGGATTTCTCTTCTGGTACACAAGGAGAGGAGAATATTTGACGATTAAGGGATGCTGTGATTTTATGGTAAACTATGAGTTCGATTGGAAGTTTCCATGGGAAGCTCATCAGTTCTTCATCTTATAATTAAAGCGCTTCACAATCATTTTGCAGTTTTGTTTCTTGCATGACGAATCGTTCTTCATGATGAATCCCCCCACCCCCAAGCTAGGTACGTTCCTTAGATATATCCTCCTTTAATATTGATGCAGTGGTTTGATTAATCACCTGCGCGCTAGCTTAATTCCAGAGAGGGGACAAAACACACACACACACACACATATATATATATATATATATATATATATAGGAGAAAAATACATTCTACACCCGGGTGTAGTTACACCCACCTCTAATATACCACCTAAATAAACTTGAAATACTCCTTTATCACTTTAGGTACATTTGTATACTAATTATAAGATACTTCAATGTGAACCACACGAAAAACTTGTAAAGGAGTTCATAGTTTTTAGCGTATTTTGTAAATACCCTTATATACGCGCATAAAATGGAGTATGTCGAAAAAATATACATACCACTTCTGAAAAATTGTTCATACCACCTAGATGGTCTTAAATACTTGTATACTATACGTACATACCCTCCGTTACGCGAGATACTCCCTACATTGCGAGATACGATATAGGGTGTAACTACACCCGGGTGTAGAAAAGAGGCTTCATATATATATATATATATATATATATATATATATATATATATATATATATATATACAGGGTATTATAGTGCACAGGCTCTATGTTTGAGAATTTGAATCCATGATTAAGACTTTCCATTCATAATTGATTCAACATGCTAAATCAATGAATTCCTTTCCAAATCGATGCCTTTTTGAATTAATGAATGTTAACGGGTTTACGTGATATATTATATATCATTGCACTTGCACGTATCTAAAAGCAATCCAAAGGCAGGGAGGCTTCGTACCCAGACACTATGGTGCACCATTTCAGCGTCTATATATATAGACACACACACACACAAAGCTTGCATACAATGTTAATTTTAGCTAGTTAATGAGACAAATTAACATTTCTTCCTGTCCTTAATCAATCTTGCACTTATGGTGGATTCTTTTAGGCTTATAGCTTTTGGCTTATGGTTTAAATATTTAAATTTTGGCTGTTCGCGAGAGACAGTACGCAGAGAAAAATAGTCGTATGCGTTTTGGTCGGTACAGCTGAACTCAATATATTTTTTACTACAATTTTCTTATTTACCTTGTCTTAAAAAGCACAATATTTAAAAGCTAGTTACTATAAATAGTATAAACATAATCTAACTTTAAGCAAAAAAAAAACCTGGCCTTCAATTTCTTGTCTCAATGCGCTTACTGCAGTACTAAGAGCATCTGATTGACGCTGATATGCTCTACGACATATTCCCCATCATCATTAGTCGAGGTGCTGTGCCACTAGTGTAGCTAACTGCATATATTCTGTGTATATATACACACACCACTTATGTACACCTTTCATTCTATTTCCAAATTAAAGAGGGTCATGCCCAAGAAAGACAACACACATGCACTACCTTCGAGTTATGGCCAGCTGCTTTGCATTGGAGTATCTTAGAATTAGTATATTAGTATATCTAATGTAATAAAAGAGTATGTTAAATTTGTTTAGGTGGTATATCTTAGGTGGAAATAACTACACCTAGGAGTAGAATATATTTTTCACAGACACACAACCATTGAGAAAATATATATACCACCTAGATAGTCTTATATATTCATGTATTACATGTACATACTATTTGTTACGCAAGATACTCCCTACGTTATAAGATACAATATAGAGAGCACCTAGTGATTTTGTATACTCATATACTACATGTACATATCTTTTATTACGTAAGATACTCCATACGTTGTAAAATACGAATTCTCAAAAGTAGAAAAAAGACTTCTTATATATACACACACTTCCTATATATCTCTCCCTAGCTACTTTTTCTTTGTGCCTCCTCGTCAAAAGCTTCCTAGTAATAGATGGTATCATATATATATATGTACTGCTCCAAGATGTCCTTTTGGTAAGTGATCGCGACAGTAATATGTCTGAACTAGATATATATCCTGCTTGATCTTTTGATACGAATATGTGGTGTTGGTGTGTTGTGAAACAAAGCGCCAAAGGGCAGGAGGGCCAGCCATTGGAATAGGAATGGGATGCGTAAGGACGAACAGTGGTACGTAGCTCATCAGGACATGACTAGCTGCTAGATCGTTCAATTAAGTGGACCATGCATGCAGCCAGAGGTCGGGGTACGTACGTAGTACATTGCTATTATTAGCCCCGCTCATTTTGGCTTCAGCTTCTAACTTCTAGCTTATTTTTTACTATTCATAATTTCATCTTTTTCTGAACTTTTGGCTTTTTTAAGCTTTTTTGCCGGTTCTTTTTTTTGCCGTATTCGTTTGCGTTGTTTGTGATGGGGTAACATATTTTTTATATTTTTTAAATTTAATTATGTTAAATAAGCATCTGTCAGCTACAATGTTTTTTCAGCCAGCTACAGTGCTTCTCTGTTGAAAAATAATCTTGTCATTATCTGGTATGGTTTTAATTGAATGTAGTTGATTTAGTCAGTCTTGGCATAAGTTGTGGACTTGACCAGAGTTTGTTAGCTACATGCAAGCACTCATCAACAACCACTAATTAATCCTATTCTCATGCATGCAGCTAACAAACTCTGGCCAAGTCCACAACTTATGCCCAGACTGACTAAATCAACTACATTCAATTAAAACCATACCAGATAATGACAAGATTATTTTCCAACAATCACCCCCTAATCTTGTCATGTGTTATTTGAGCACCTCCTCACCAAGCCTCAAAGTAGCGTCGGTTCGTCATCGGCATCAGCCATAACGAGATGCGTCTCCTCCTTCTTCTTGTGGCATTCGGAAGCAAAATGCACATAATCATTGCAATTGTAGCATCTAACTTTAGCCTTGTTAAATTTGCGATACCTGCGGTTCCGGCCACCATTGCCATCGGAATCGTCGCCTTCGCGCTTTGACGATCGGACCTCCCACTCGGCCCGTGTGAGGAGAAGACGTTCGTCGTTGTTGTCGTCGCCCGGAATGCGTAGACGCTCCTCATACGCCTTGAGGCGGCCGATCGCCTCTTCCACCGTCATTGTCTTCAAGTCCCCAAATTGCTCAATAGTTGAGACAATCTGCAGGTACTTTTTCGGGACAGCGCGGAGAAACTTCTTCACGACGTAGCCTTCCTCCATCTTGTCGCCAAGTCCGCGGATCTGGTTGACGAGAGTCGTCAATCTCACGGCGAAGTCGTCCACCGACTCCGTTTCCTTCATGCGCAAACCCTCGAATTCACTCTTAAGGGTCTGCGCTCGCGCCTCCTTAACGCGGTCGGGGCCGACGTACATCGTCTTGAGCGTGTCCCACGCAGCTTTCGCCGTCTCCTTTTCAGCGAGTAGGAGGAGGGTCTCCTCCGGGACTCCTTGGAAGATGGCCGCAAGGGCCATCTAATCTTTGCGCTCATCAACGTCGTCGGCGATCACAGCTTCCCAAACGCCTTGGGCCTTCATGAACACCTTCATTTTGATTGCCCACGCCGCGTAGTTGCTCTTGTTCAGCATAGGGTATTGAAGAGAGACGCTGCTTTCTCTTCCCGGTACCCTCGATGGACCACCGCCGGTGACGTTGGCGTAACCCGACGGCGACACCGATCTTGTCCTCGGTATGGCTCTGATACCAAATGTTAGCCCAGAAAAATAATCACACACACACACTAGATACAATGAATACAAAGGAAAAACACACGTATAGCAATGAGATAAAACAGAGAAGAGCTGCGACGCTGCAACAGCCTAGCGTCACTTTCTTTCCTTTTATCTGTGTTTCTCTTATTCAATGCATACCAAAATTCGGATCCCTATGTGAACTTAAATAAGCTCAGTACATGCATACGCGCACCGCTTGTGCATGCCATAACAGCCTTGACCGGTTCTAGCGCCAACTCATAACGTGCACCTCTTCTTTGTTTTATCTCATTGCTATGCGTGTGTTTTTCCTTTGTATTCATTGTATCTAGTGTGTGTGATTATTTTTCTGGGCTAACATTTTCAGCCATAAGCCACCAAAAATAAGTCAAAATGATCACCACCATTGTGCCAAGGGAAGGACAAGCCTTGCAGAATGGTGCATGGTACGTACTGCGGCAGTCCCAAAGCTGGAAAATTTTCACTTCACTTTTGCTTACGTTGCCTTCTGCAGGCTGCAACCCAGCAGGCTCTCTAATTAGTTTCATTTCGATGCTAATTTCCAGCTTAGCATATATTTGCTACATATATTTGCTTAGCATGCAAGCGAAATGTGGATGCTAGCTAGCTAGCTGCAGGCATCTTAATTTTGAGGGTGCAACATGTATATATCCATGGCAGCTAGCTTCTCAATTAGCTATATATATACGTGTAGCTTATTCCGTCTGGATAGTATTATAATTATTTCAGGAATAAACGTGAGTCATACTGTGAGCATACATTGGCCCCGTTCGGTTGGGCTGAAAAGCTATGGCTTATAAGCATGTTCTTTTTGGTTGCGGCTTATGGCTTTTGACTGAAATTCTTGAATTTTGGCTGTTTGCGCAGAGATTACGGAGAGAGAGATATTCGCTTGCGATTTTGGTTGATACTGATGTTAGGCTTTTAACATATACCATAATTAACTTGTAGAGTCCGTCTTGAGAAAATACTTCGTTTAAAAGTTAGGTACTGTAATAAAAATCAAAAAACATTTTTAGAAGCTGTAAAGAACAGACTCTATACAGCTAACAGCTAGTTCCTCCTTGATCATTGATGAATATGTACGTGAAGAGAGTACTACTAGCTAGCTGCATAAACTGTTGAGTTTTTACTGCAATTTGATTATTTCAGTGCCAGTACCAGCTAGCTAGCTACAGTGCAAGCGTGATGAGTACGTACATATGCCTGCCTGCCTGCAACTGCAAACTAAGTCTCATTGGCCGGGCGGCCAATACGCATATCGCTGCTGCCCCTTGAGACGGATCAGATATTCAGATTGACTAGTCGCTAGCTAAGCTACCAATTGCATGCTGCTAGCTGCTGCGCTGTCTGATGAAAACTTCAGACATATACACACACATCGATCTCATCAAAGCAAGGGAAATGCATGTGTGGCTCATGGCTTCATTCGGCAGTTTATTTATTGCATATCTGATCATCTGCATCTGCATCTGCACAAGTCATCGATTACTATCATCGATCAGAGTGATGTAGCTAGCTAGATAGATCTATGTATGTATTTTGGATCTCCTGAAACGCAAAAATCCATGGATGGGATCATACAGATACAGAGCTCGATCAATTTGCTGATGCATCGTACGGCAGAAGCAGAAGCAGCAGCAGCAGCAGCAGCAGCATTTTAAGTTTTAAGTTTTAACACAGGCGGAGCGCGCAGCAAGCATATATGTGCTACGTCCGTGTACGTGCATGCATGCGCTGGATGTCGATCGAACAGGCGATCGGACGGTTTAGATAAGTTCCGTCCGATAGATCGATGGGTCAGGTTGGTCCCGTGCCGTACGTGCATGACGGTTAATAAGACCGTTAGCTAGCCCATGCATTCACGCGCTCATCCATAAATTTTCAGGAAACTTGGCTACGGCGCACTGCAATTTTATACGTTTACTTTGAAACAACTAAAAATCATAGCTTTACTGAAATACACTATGATTTTATAGGTATTTATTGTATGACATTGAGTCTATTATAATATCATTTTTTTTCTAAGATGGAGAGAGAAATTTTTATAAATGATAATTGGCACCCTTAAAACTTACAAAGTGGCCCCCCGCGTGTCAGTGATTACTCCCTCCTTCGCCCTCACTCTTTTCTCTCATACTCTCCGCCCCCCTCCTACCCCGTGTCCTTCCCACGATGGCACGGCTCAGATCGCACGCATGGCATCCCCCTTCTCCCCTTATCCTCTTCTAACCACAACCTCCCTTCCTATGGTGTTCCTTGCAACCACCGCCTCCGCCCCCTCTATGTCCCTGTCCAACCCCAGTCGGCGCTTGCTCCTCGCCCCACCGTCGTCCCCAATGGCACAGCCGTTTCCTCTTCAATGAGCTCCTTGTGGAGATCTTCCTCCACCTCCCTACCACCTTCGCCCTCGCCTGCACACCACTTTCCACGGCATCATTACCGAACCCTCCTTCCTCTGCCACTTCTGCACCCTCCACCCCGTCAAGCCGCCCAACCCCTCTGCTCCCACCACGGACTTCTCTTTCGCCTTTATCCTAACCCTACGCCCCGCGGATGGCCCGACAACTGGCCGTGTCCTCGTCTAGTGTGTCCCTTACGGTGGCGTTGTGAACTTCACTGAACTTGCCATGTGCGACCCTTGCCTCGGTGTTATGTCAGCTCCAACCCATCCCCACAATCTCGTCGTTGTTAGCTTTCAACTAGGATCAACATGTACCCATATCGGTAAAAATGTCTGGAGAAATCCAAGCAAAAACAAAAGAACTCATGAACATAACAAACAAATGTTTCTGGTGCGGCACAACTAGCACCTTTTGCTACTATTTTCGCTTGCTTACTACCTGATCAATACTGTTAGGCCATGTGGATGGTCGTAAATAAAGAGATAATGAATAATTGGCATTCCGTTTGCTTTGGATTTTGCGTTGTTTGCTTTGGATTTTGCGTTTGTGAAAGACTTGGTCGTTTGCAGTTGAAGTCGTTGTCCTTTAGTGGTTCGTGCACAGTTTCGGGTGAGTTCAGATCACAGATGCTACTCTACGACCATGGCAACAGACGCTATACGACCACGGCATGGCTTTCAATCAACAGACTTCAGACTACGACCTAGACTTTAGATATCAGACATCATGCTTCGACCATGGTATGAACACGACTACGACTACGACATGAGTCTTTACGACTTGGTGCTAGGCAGGAGTTTTTACGACCACGACATCAGAACACAGACACTCTTATGACCACGGCATCACACACTCCACACTGTCTCGCGCACATATCCCTCCCTCAATTTCACTACTACCCATGCTCTTATTTTAAAAATTACTTCTTTTAGTCACTATTATTTATTGTTAGATTAGAGAGTTTAGATCGTTGGATTAGAGATTTTTTTTTGGAGGGGGAGATTTTTTTTGGAGGGGGCGGGGAGAATTCGTGGCCATTTAGATCTCTAATCCAACGGTCATAAATTTGAATGATGGATAGAAAGAAAATATACACCCTCTCCCCTACTAATGAGGGTAATATTATTTTAATGGTATCACTATTCTACAGCAAAGAGAAATAAAATTGTAGTGTGTTTCAGCAAAGCCATGATTTTTTTGACATCCTAGAACAAACATCAGAAAATTGTGGTGTCCTATGACCAATTTTTCCTAAATTTTCTGACTTTTTTTAGAGCAATGATCATCATATATACGTACAAGTGCATGGTTACGTTGCTTTCATTTCCAGAGAAAATTTTCAGTAATGTAGTGATCATGGCGTAGATATATAGGTATATATGTTTGCTGTTTTTGTAGCAGCTTGCTGCTGTTTAATGATCGAGCTGGATGTAATTCTGCAATTAAGTTGTTTCAGAGAGCGATATACGTTAGGACCTTGTACCACTTGGAACAACTCGGTCGCATTGCTTGGCACTGCTTGCCCTTTGGTCCTCTTTTTGGCATGCAGCTGCTACAAAAACAGCAAACATATATTGCCTACTCGTCTCGCTAGTCGCTATATCGTTTGCAATTCGCGTCAATTTTGGTAAATATGGTATTTACCGATACCGCGCCGAAATAAATTGGGATTTACCGATACCGAACCGTACTTCTAAAAATATCGTATGTTATCGAACTATAAACACCTTATTTATCGTATATACCGTATGTACCGAAACGATTAAACTGAAAAATCGATTGCACAGTCCTACGTAACATGAATAGGAGGCCGGGACTCCTCCGGCTTTAATATAGGGATGATTCAGACCTGATGGATCGATCTCGCTGGGAAATCTATGACTTTGTCCTGCCATTATTGGTAGCGTACTTATTAACCATAAATCAAAACGGCATATCAGTTTATTGGCACTTATTAACCATAAATCAAAACATAATTATGTACCGAAGTTTATTGACATTCGATTCGTTTGTACATGAGTTCATATTAGGACAAAAAACATCAATTGTAACCATAAATCCATTAGCTACAGCTAAAAAGAACCTACATATTGTCGATTTGCTTAGTAGGATGCATGTATACAAAAACATAAGCATGTATATATGGTCTCGAATGAAATCTTCGCTTTCGTCTCTCATCCCTAATTGAGTGCATAATCAAAAAAATTACACAGATTTATTTAGCCTAACTGACATGAATTAACGTGCGCGGCGCGGGAGACAAGAGGCAAGATGACGAGTACCAATGGATCTGAGTTCAATCGGACAGAAATGGGGAACCCCAATCAAAAAGAGCTCACTGGACCATGCATCTTTTCTTCTCTTTATTTTTCAAGGTATCAAACTCTCCAGTCGCTGCTAGCTCCCAAGTAAATTATTGCAATTTGTAAATCTCGGCCTAATTCACGGTTGCAGTTAAAATGAATTCAATTCATGTTGAAGTTTGAACGAGCCACCTTGTGTCTTGTCTCCTAATTGGCCAAAACTAGTGAAGCTTGTGCTCCATGTGCTAAGAGGAACACGCACACTGCAGGCACAGCCCACTTACCTACCTCGAATCAACAAACACATTCTCGACTTGCACATTGCATCATATTCACAAGACGCATGAAAATCTAAAAAAAATTAATGAACATACGCAGATCACTCATGGAGATCAACGAGTGTGTGGAATCAAAGCAACTTTTGGCATATTTGTATATCGTATTTATAAAAATAGCCGTATATACAGCGTATTGATAAAAAAATCGTTTATGTCGTCTGATGGGTGGGCAGGCCCGGCCGGCCCGTTAAGCTCAAAAAAAGAAAAAAATTTAAAAAATATAGAAAATTAAGAAAATTGTAAAAAAATTGTAGAAAATTAAGAAAAAATCAGAAAAATTATAGAAAATTGTAGACATTGTTAATCATGAAAATAAATATTTTCAATGACATAATGAACTTTATTAACTTATTAAATTACATGGGATGGCTGCCTCATTAAAAACTTTACCAAGTAAAAACTCAATTTGAGAAAATCTTTGTAAAGAAAAAGAGTACAACCTATAAAGCTCATTAATGACTACATGTGAAGAAAAATATTGAAAATCCATATATAGGGGAGATTACCACCCACCTAGTAACGTACCAGGGGGCGTACACTTTCGTTACTTAGGATATTACACCCCGTCGGCGGTTATACAGTCGAGGACAGTGACGTGGCTGACTATTCTCGTATAACCGGGTATGTGGGAAGTGATCGTTGGTGCCATTATCATAACTTACTAAATAACAATTATCTTTAATTCCACTGTTTCTGTCACCTCTATCTCTAACATTTATCAGTTTTTTCGGTAACCTGCTTTCATTGCAATTAACCCGCGTCAATTACTTACTTGCATTACTTGTCATTTAATCATCGTGTTGCGATTATTTGTTGGTACTTGCTGAGATTTTCAAATCTCACGTTGCTCTTTCCATTCTCAGGTAAAAGACCAGTGGAGTGATAGCATTATGTATGGGTGGGAGTACTCGAGTTTTCAGCACCGTGGCTTACCACTATTATGATATTTTATTTATTTGTCTTTTGGTTAGAAGTGGACCGGTACCATGTTTCAAATATTTATTTCAGCTTCTGTTGGTTCTCTATTAAAATTTTAATTTATTTGTGATTTTCAATATTGTTCTTATTTATTACTTACTTTGACGATGGCGTTTCATAGTATTATCTTATATTAATATTTGAGGTGCTATAAACTTGACTGCCTACTTGTTTTTCCCTAGCCACAAAAAACGCAACTAACAATAGATCATCAGAATTGTTTATCAGATCGGTCATAGAACCTAAATTAGCCACTTGGCGATGCATCACATGATGGAGCAGGCGTTGGGGTTCTCGTCGTTGATCATGAACTCGGTGGCCTGCTGGTCGTTGAATGTGGCTTTCCAGGCCTCCATATCTCCGCCGTCAGCGCCTTGCCCGCCGCGTGCTTGTCCTTGCCGTCCTGCTGCTGCTGCTGCTTGTTCGGCGGCACGACGTCGACGAGGTAGTGCAGCTAGCTTCTTGCGGAGCTTCTCCGACAGGGCCTAGCTTGATGTCCATGGTTCCCGTCACGGTCACCTGGTTCTTGGCCAGGTAGTACTCTATACGTGTCCTCTCATCAGAATTAAGCTGAAATTAACGGTGGGAGCAACTGCAATTAGTAACCGATGAAACACTAGGCTTGCTAGCTAGCTAGTGGAGGAGTACCTAGCTAGCTACCTTTGATCTTGAAGAGCTTGCTGCGGATGCGGTTCATGTGCAGCCGTCGCAGTGGAGCCCGACGACTCCGATCTTGAGCACCACCGTTCCATCCACCGGCGGCGTGCATGCAGTCGAATCAATCAATCAAACAAGGGAGGCAACAGAATGCTGCTGCTACTAAAACGGATCGATCATGCATGCATCTAGATCTCTTGCCAAGTTGCCAGAGTAGAAGAATTAAGCTAGGCAGGCAAGCTGCTACCGGCGCCTGCAGCTTATTCTGCAGGAAGAAAAATGTAAACCAATGCAGCAAGACCACACTGCATGCAGGCTTTTAGAGGAATCAGAATGCAGGAACTCATGGACACATTGGGATCATCTTGCTGCTCCTTCCTCTTCTCTTCCTGCTCCTGCTCCTCCTCCTTGTCCGGTTCCTCTTCCTCCCTCATCGCCGCCACCGCCACCATTGTTATTGTTCCCGACGAGGTCAACCTTCTTCTTTGTCTTGTTGCTTACACAGATTCCGCAACTTCTTGGCGGCGTCGAACAGGTCCACGATCATCATCGTCCCCTTGTCCACCTCCATGCCCACGCCCTCCACACCTGATCATCGAAGACAACACCAGACGCGCACCGATCGATCAGTGGCCGTGAAAAGCGTAAATGCGCGTCCAGAGCCTTGGATTATTCTCCTTTGAGCATGTCCACCTTGAGCACCACGGGGGGAAGGGCTTTCTTCTCCTTGTCCTCACTCCTCCAGGCAGAGGCTCAAGGCTTGGCGCTTGCTCTGCTCTGCTTGCTCGAGACAAGGCAAGGGGTTTTAGCCTTGAGCCATCGAAACTCAGTGAAATCTATTAAAACTTGCTCAGGTTTTTTTATTTGAATCCCGCTGAAACCTTTTAAAACTCTTTGGATAAAACTTGAGCTCTAAAATTCGTTGAAACTTAGCTCGAGACTTTCTTAGAATTTCTCAAAAACTTCAGAAAACACAAAAAAAAAATCACCGAAACATGAAACTTTTTAAATATTTTCATGGAGCTCATTGAAACTGCATAAAATCTATTGCTATGCTATTGTAATGATATACCACCGTATAATGGCTTCCTTAATTATATATCCCACTCAAGTCCTGGTTTATATATGTACCAAACAACGGGAGAGGGGATGAACATCGTATTTTGGAAGGGATTAATTAAAGGATAAGGCTAGCTAGCTTGTTGCAGTCCTATGACCACTTCTAGAACCTATACGATCAGCTTGTAGTCACTATGATCATTCACTGTAGCCGTACGACCACGTTCAAGAGGCTACGACCACCTCCTGAGTCGTTATGACCGATCTGCTGGTTCTCCGATCATGCTGATAGTCGAAGGCTCTGTCGACTACTATGGTCGTAATGCTTTACGACCATGTCTCCCCGCTATGATCGCTTACGACCACGCTTTCTCGCTGTGGTCGTAACACTTACGACCACGTCTTCTGCTTTGTGACTGTGGTCGTAACTCCTTTACGACCATGTCTCCAGCACCTGCGAACACCTCCGCTCGTTGCCGTGGTCGTAATTCTGGTTACGACCACGTCTGAGAACACAATGAACTCGATAGACTTCACAGAACCAAACCGCTATTCTCTTCTTTATTTCTTTCTCTCTCGATCGCACCGATCGCTATAATCATCCTGATCGCTCTCTCTGTTGCCTTGCCTTTCGATCACACTGATCGTATTGGCCTCAACTCGCGCTCTCTCTCTCTCTCAGTTATATAGCTCTGTCTTTTATACTCTGCTCTATGACTTTGTCTCAAAGGTAGCTACGACTCTGAGACAGACTTGAACACGACTACGACACGGACTCGAAATACAACTCGTACTCGTACATGACTTACGACCATGACAAACCGACTACGATCACGACTTAAACCGACTTGCACACTGTAAACTCGAATGACTTTGACTTCTAAACTAAAAACAAGATTACTAACTCTAACATAGGTGTATAAGCAAAATCAGCTATAAGTTGTAGGTGTTGCTGACCAAGACCAATAGCTATCTCCTGAATGCAACACAGAGGTCCATTACTTGAGTATTGACATCAACACCAAAACCAATTTGAAACTCATCATTCAAATCCAAAGAGGGCACATTTAGGTCCATTGCAGGAATCTGCAAGCAAATACAAAACTTAGAAAGCATGCCACTATGTACAAGCAATTATTTGTATAAGTCAACCTATATGTTACCTATATAGGTAATGCGGTAATCCAGAAAAGAAAACTTTATGTAAAATCAATTATATACAACATTATGTACATGTCTACCTATATGTTACTCATTCAACTCTTTTTGACATGCAGTTTATTCCATGCCTACCTATATGTTAATCATTCAAGTCTTTTTTTATATAAGCAAAATTTTTGAGCAGCAATATGTGTTATTAGGACATTTCCCCAAAACATATATATTACAATGTGAAGCAATTTTTGATACATTTCAGAAGCAAACTTAGGTGGTTTTCAAAAGCAAGCTAGGTGGATTCCACAAGCAATCCTAGGTGTTTCAACAAAACAATCTAGACGGATTCCACAAGCAACCTAAGTGGTTTTCACAAGCACATTTTTTTGACAATGGGATAGAAAAATACTTCTATTTGGCTATTTTTGTATCCAATCCATACCAACTTTAATTGATTTGTTGTACAGTTTTAAAAGGATCAAATCCATAAACATTTGAAACTACTTCAAATAACGCGAACCAAACTCGATATAGAACAACAAGCATATCACAATAATTTGTTGGGGGAGCAATTCATGATAATGTGGTAAGCATTTCAACAAAAACTTAGGAAGTATGCCACTATGTATAAGCAATTTTTTTTGTAGAAGTCTACCTATATGTAACACATTTAGTTTTTTTTTTTTGACAAGCAGCTTCTTCCATGCTAGGTTAACAGGAGCTACAGAGTAGATACAAAGGCTTTAATAAGAAAGACAGTAGAAAGGGTGCTAATTGTGCAGGGGATGTCAGCTGGCGAGTGTTGCTCTAAATGAGGGCCGAATCATGAAGTGAAAATTTTTCTATGAAGATCAGAAAAGCGATTTTCTTAGTTTTTTATGCATTATCATCACAAGAGCTTTGTTTGGGTTTCTTACTAGTTACATGTTCATATATGGTTTCCTAGCAAAGATCTATAATAAAGTAGATTGAGAGTGTTTTGCTTTCGATCATATCTTTCTTACGCCTAACATGGGGGAAAAGGCTCTCCATGAAGCAATACAGGCATACATATCCAATGGCGAGTGTTTGCTCTAAATATGGGCAGAATCATGAAGTAATATATTACTGTCAAGATCAGAAAAGCAAATTTCTTTGGGCGATGCAACATTTATTTTCTTGTTTTTTTTCTTTGGGCCTACTTGGGCCATATGGTTGTTTGGAAATTGTTTGTCGTTTAACTATTTTGATGGTGTGCATGCAAAGGCGTGAATTGGCGGCCATGTCATCCGTAGTCATCTCTTATTTATTGGGAGTGATTATTGTCAAGGCGACTAAAATTTTTTTGTCTCTCAGTCACTTGAAGTTGCACTCTTAATCAACTAAAATTGCAGTTGTTCTGAGAGTGCAACTTTTGGAGGGGGGCTGTTTTTTTTGGAGGGGGCTGCAATTTTAGTTGATTGAGAGTGCAACTTTCAAGTGACTGAGAGACAAAAAATTTTCAGTCGCCTTGGCAATAGCAAAACCGTTATTTATTTTATGCCACTCATCCATAAAATAGCAGCACCGTAGAATACATGGCAGGCAAAGCCTTTTCCGATATACCACTGGTCGTCTACTACTACCACTAAACAACAGTAGAGTACTACACGGCCTAGCTAGCTAGTTAGTTTTTGCCGCCGTCGGTCGATGCCTCAAATCGATGGACTACCGGTCAGTAGCCATGGGCGTGCCATGCCGATGCGCCGCCGTAGGCGCCATGGCAATGGCCCTGAGCAGGAGGAGGATACGCGTACGGCCCCCAGGCAGCAGCGGCTGGGTAAGAGGGGGAGGTGGAGTCGTAGGAGTAGGCCTCCGCCGGCTGCACGGCCCACGGGTACGCCTGCGCCGCTCCGTAGCTCCCAGTGTTCCAGCCGCCGCCCGCCAGCAACTGGTTCGCCCACGGGCCCTGGCCGCCGCCGTAGTGAGCCGGCAGGCTGTTGAGTACTAGGTGCTCCTTCTTGTCCGCCGGCTTGGCCTCGGCCTTGGGCAGGAGGAGCTCGACGTTCTTGCGGGTGGCCTTGTGGAGGCGCTGGCGGAACTTCTCGGGGTCCGCCGAGGCCACCAGGCTCACCTCGCCCTTGGTAGCCAGCGCGGACTGGTCCATCGCCTCCACGCCGTGGAGGCGGGCGAGGTCCCTGACGGCGTTGCGGATCTTGTGGATGCAGCCCTTGCAGTGGCAGTGCATGGCCACCTTGAGCACGAATGCCTTCGCCGCCTTGCTCTTCTCTCCGCCGCCGCCATTGCTGCTGCTCTTCTTCCCCATCCCTCTCGGTCGATCGGTCGGTTGTCTCGTTTGTTACTAGTAGCAAGGCAAGCAAACGGGGGCTTGCTTTTATAGCGGCAGCGGCGGAGTGGTGAGATGCGGGACGCCAGCCACGTGGCTTCGCAGAAGACTCGCCGGTCTTCTTGGTCAGTCAACGCCAGCGAACTGAGCTGAGCTGAACCGTCCGAGTGGTCGATCGGTCGGAGCCAAACTACTAGCGTGCTAATACAATTACCGTGAGAGTTAATAAGACCGTTCCCTCTTATTGCAAGTGTACGTGTGCTTTCGACTTACTTGTGGTACGTGTTAACGCGTAAATTAACGTCGTGTACTGCGATGATAAACCTTTTAATTAACTAATTACCTGCAACCAGCCAACGTAAACAACAGCAGCAGCAGCAGCAGCAGCAATAGCAGAGGGACGAGTTAAGAAATTGGAGTAACATGGAGGCGTACGGTGGTGAATACGACGAAGGTGCCAGTGCTTGTTTTGGCTCATCACATGGAAGTATATATAAACTCACGTTACGACATTGTGTTTTGGCTCACCATCACATCAGGCATGTGGGGAAATTACCCATTGACTGCATCTGCCTATGACTCAAGAGAGATCAAGATCGAGAAGGTAGAAGACGTGGGAACGAACCTACCCATTGACCGGAATCGAGTCTTGTGAAATACGATCGAGTCTTGCAGCGCGTGAAGATAATGGGGTCCGATGGGAGGTGGAGAACGGAATCAAATGAAGGTGGCGATGCGATGCGCCTTCCAACAAGTGTGTTTTTATTTCGGTCAAAAACCTTCCTTCCTATCTATCGACGCCCTTCCCTTCATTCATCAGAGCCGCCCTTAGTAGTCTACTACGGCCCTACTATACGCGCCTGGGCATGCATGCATGCCTCAGTCTTTGAACTTTTACGTGAGCCGTTCCGATATACTAATACTTATTATATAATTTTTTGAGATATCAAATAACTTAAAAAATTACAAAACTTATCATAATGCCTCAGAAAGCTCCACCATGATATACGAGGAGGGATGTCGAGGGGCCACATATCGCTAATTATGATTAAATTATCACAAATTAACATGGTAAATTCGGATCACATAAAATTCCCCAAATAATAAACAACTGCCCGCTCGGTTGGGCTAAAAAGCCGTGGCTTATGGCTGAAAGTACACTATAACGGCTGAAAGTTCACTGTATCTGAAGGTGACTTATTTGACGTAATTAAATCTAAAGATTTTAAAAATAGAAAAAATATGCTAGCTCATCACCGATAACGCAAACAAATACGGGAAAAAAAGAACCGGCAAAAAAGCTCAAAAAAACCAAAAGTTCAGAAAAATACGAAATTTATGAATAGTGAAAAATAATCCAGAAGCTGAAGCTGAAATGAGCGGGAAATTCCTGGCCGACTAACCAAATGCAGATCAAACAAAAACGAAAAAGATTAATAGATATTCGATACTATTTATCTTTGATTTTAACTCCAAAGAAAAAAATATTTTAAGATAAGTAATATCTGTCCACATATATTCACATGTAAGTAATACGAAGAAGTCTATTATGACTTCACTTAGGCATAAAATAACATATATGTGAATTGCCACATCAAAACAGGCAGGAAATACTAAGTGTTCTTTTTTCGATATTTCAACAATTAGTCTCTCCATGTTTGCTCTTGTTGTACTCTACTGTCTAATTTCCTACGTAAAGAAACGGATAATTTCCGTCCGATCAACCGTCCAAAGATTTATGGAACAAATACAGAATGGAGAAATAGGTATCAGATATAATCCGTGTCCAACTCCGACTTTGAAAAAATACAGAATACAACAAAGCCATTATTTTTGGCTTATAACTTCGCACGGACCGTTTTTTCACTATCTTTTCGAAATGACTTATCCGAATAATTTTTTTAAAACAGCTCATGCTAGACCAAAAACCATCCTTCGTAGCTCAAAAGAATAGAGCATAATAGTCCCATACCATATGAGATCGAAATATATTCCCAGGGCTATTCGGAGAACAGAAGAAAAATGATCATTTAAAGGAGGAGCAATTTGGATCATCAAGGTACTCTGAAATATCCACTGCTACTGTAGTAACATCACCGCCTCAGCACATGCTTAGACAGGGAAACCATCGCACAGCAAGAAATCAGACAGTAACAGGGAAGGGCATACGCTCCAAACCGTACCCAAAAATTTCTTAAATAAGATTCAGAAGTGATATTGACCTATGAGGTGATGACCTGCAGTATATGCAGGTTGTGCTGTTTAGAGCTCATACATCGCCAATGTCCCAGTGATATCAGACGCAGTCCACATGCCAAGCGTGCTGGAAGGTGCTGACCAACGATATGCACATCGCTCTGAAGGCACGGTCTGGCAACATGTCCCCGGCAATGGTGGGGCGCTTGGCGCTACGGGGAAGGCGCTGAGGCTGCTTCGCTGTCTACTTGGGCTTTCTGGACCAGCCCCCAGAGCAAATGAGTCGGAAGGAGCCTGAAAGATTCAGTTGAGATATTGTGGTCATGGATTGGACCATAGTATCATACATCAGATAGATTGGTGACCAACCAGTATCCTACTTCTCTTACTGTAGAAAATGAAGGAAGGTAGAGGTAGGCATAATCCAAATGTGTCGTTTGAACGCAACCTTGATTAAACAAATGGGAGTCCTCGGAAGCTTATCTAACTAATTCAGTGTCCCATCACATATGCATCTCCCCCCACCCCCGCAAAAAAAAAAAAACTTAAAACGAACATGAAGGAATAACTGCATAAATGGTACCCAAAAAATGCTGTTGTTTCAACGGCAGCTAGAGCTTGGCAGTTTTCACCATCGTCATTAGATATCTAGATCTATAGCATGATTTATCATCATCCTTTAGATGAAAAATTGGCTTATTTTGATTGTAAGTGACAGTAACCTCCTTAGTACCTGACCAACTCGGATCTTGGTTTGCTGAGATGTTGCAATGCCTCCTTCAGACACGGTGCTTTGGGTTTCTATCTTCACATGCTTCTTTGTCACTTCATGCAACATACAGCAGAGCTTCTCCGGGTCCATTCTCCCGACCACTTTCACCTCTGCTTTCTCCACCACCAGATCAGCCCTCTCCACCCCTTCATCACAAAGTAACATGAAGGCCTAAATTTAGATCACTCATCAATGCAGTGCAAGAGCAGACATGCACAACAAAACAACTTATAATACAACCAGATGCTGATTTGAGTTACGTGCATGTGCCTTACTATACAAAGAGATGCTGATTTGAGTTACGTGCATGTGCCTTACTATACAAAGAGATGTTGATTTGAGTTCCGTGCATATACCTTCTGAAAGGCTGATCTCTTTTACCCCATCATTGATCTTCTTGACGCAACCATTGCACTGGCAGTGCATGTCGACCTTCAAAACAAAAGTCTTTGACCCATTGTCCTTGTGTTGTTCCTGCCGCAGAATCATAAGAACCTCTCATCACATTTATGAAGAATTAATTGTACCATGGATGGGTATAGTTTTAGATGCTTGGAAAGAACATACTTTTCCCATGATCACTTAGACCTTGTCGTTGGTCTTGATACTTCAATTCTGCAGGAAGGATGTGATCATATGTTATACTGAGAGCAAAAGGTGGAGCAACAAAGAAAAAGGTTAGCTCTTGTTGTGGTTGGCCATCACCTTCTTGACATTTTTATGGATGAAAAGGAGAGCTTCCAATAAAAAGCTAGTGTGAATCATGCTCAATCTGACTTTGCATAATCAGTAGTACTAAAAAAACATATGAATATTGAAACAAAGCAATACGACAACAAATGTGACCGTGTAGGTTTGAAATTGCACAGTTACTTTGAAAATATGTGTTTGTATTTTACAACATATAATTTAAAAAAGGATGAAGAATAGGCAGGAGTTGCAACTGCAACTAGCAACTGCGAGCTTCTTTTGGTGCTCTTATTTTTCTTTCTGCGGCTTAACATCACATTGATTGTGGAGTGTTCAGATATTACTCTTGACAGCATTAGGTCAGCTGCTAATCTCCATTCAATAGTAGGTTGTTGGTTTTGATCAACTCACTTAGGTTAGGCCTTTGTCAACAGAAGGAACATTCTGACCTCAGATCTCATTCATGCTAATCAACTTATTCCTAGAGAATCAGTAGGTGCTGGGTTTAAATAGATAGCTTCAACATTGGAGTTTCCGCATCTTAGGGTACTACAGAGAAAGGAGAGTACTAAAACCTTTACCAATTCACACCAAGGCTTCTTCGATCTTCAAACTTGAAACTTAGACCTCAACAGCAGAAATGCCAGGGTTCCCATAGCACAAAACCAAAATGAAACACTAATGGAAGAACATAGCTCTGAACATTCTCCTACCATCTTTCTCTGGCATGTTGTGCATCAATTCCAGAAGTCATAACGTCAGTTAGCAGATGTACCTGACTAGATGCAGTCCTTTTACTGAATTGAACGCAAACTTAGTTTACGATGCACCGCAAAAACACAGAGTAACACACAGTTTGAGAACTAGAGCACCAGCGTTTGTTCACAAGATTTGCAAATGCATCATCACCAGTAGTCCATGCAAGAGCATGATCCTTGTTTCATTTCATGGAGCTTGGCCCCATCATTCACACAAATATCTCTGTTGTAAATCTTTACCAAAAACTTGAATGATCAATGGCAACTATCACGCATCCAATGATCAGTAGCAATTTTTATTGGGGTTTGAGGGACTGAATTTACCAAGCCAAATGCTAGAGCAACTATCTCACTGTGGTGAGCGGTCTTCTCCCAACTCATATCATATCCTGAAAAGCACAACTGCCTCAACATGTCTTCAAGCATCAAATTAATCACCTTGGCCTGAGCCTGGGAAGTATGAAGTATCAGTACTCGCAAATTGTTGAACATTGCCATCCCACTCTATAGAGCTATGTTTACTGTTTAGTATGCTTGTACTTAGGTTTGTGGTTTATAGCTTTTCTAACCCTTGCAGCTCTCTCTTTTCTCTTTTTGTCTGAAAATAAGTCAGACAAGAACAGGTTTTCAGGCTTGTAGTTAGGATCAAACTGAAGAAGTTGTTCCTCTGCAAGCTTTCCAATCTTAATATTTCCATGGATCCTACATGCTCTCAGAAGAGAGGACCACACCACACAATTTGCTTTGAAAGGCATATTCTGGATAAAAAGGTAAGCATTGTCAAGCTGTCCATCTCTTGCAAGAAGATCAGCCATGCAAGCGTAATGCTCAATCTCTTGTTTGACCCCATACTTGTCCACCATTGAATCGAAAATCTGAAGCCCTTGTGATACCAAGCCACTGCGGCTGCATGCACACAAGATACCCAAAAACGTGATCTTATCAGGATGGAGCCCGAGTGATCCCATTTCATAAAAAAATGTAATAGCTTTTTCACCAAAACTGCGATGAGCAAGTCCATTTATCATAGCATTGAACAACTCCACGGTCTTAAATTTGTCACCAACACCACAAAACACATCCAGAGCTGCCTGTATGCACCCATGCTTTGCATACATGTCCACAAAGGCAGTAGCAAGCCTTGCATTTCTGCTAATCAGCCCATCACGCCCCACACAATGATGAAGCCTCTTTGCCAGATCGATCGTACCATAGTGAACACAAGCTGAAAGCACTGTAACTACTGTCACTTCATCTGCCTCAAACCCTGCCTCCTCCATCTCCTCAAACAACACCAGTGCTTCCTTGTACCTGCCTGATTGCACAAATCCGCCAATAAGAGCCGTCCATGCAACCAAATCCTTCTCAGGCATCTCATCAAATAACCTTCGAGCCATGTTAACCTCCCCAACCCTTGCATACCCTGACACCATGGTGCTCCATAACCTCATATCCTTTGTCTTCTCCCCCGCCAAATCAAAGACCAGCCTGGCCAGAGCCACCCCCCTGCACTTGGCATACATGTCCACCAACCCGATGACCACCACTCCCGAATCAAACACTTCTGGCTGCAGTGCCCTCCTGGCAACCCCATGCACTGCTTTTGCAGCCCTCAAATCCCCCAAGCCAGCGCACGCACCCAGCAACGCTGTGATGGTCCACCCATCCAGCCGGAACCCTCTCTCCACCATAATCCTGAATACCCCGAACGCGTCGTCAATACAGCAGGACTGCACGTATGATCTGATCAGAGTGTTGAACGACACGGTGTCTCTCGCCGGCATTTCATCGAACAGCTTGCGTGCGACGGAGGGGAGACCTAAGGATGCGTAAAAGTGGAGGAGGGAGTTGGTGGCGAAGAGGTCGGAGGCAAAGCCGGACTTGAGGAGGAAGGCGTGGATGGAGAGGCCGGGGGAGGGGGAAGCGTGGCGGGAGCAGGCGGCGAGGGCGGCGGAGAGGGAGTGGGAGTTGGGGACTGTCTCTTGGGAGGCGGTGGGCAACGGTTTCTGGTCGCGTAGGAGTTGGAGGAAGAGGCGGAGGGAGGCAAGGGGTGGTCGGAGCGGAGGTGCGGGCGGAGGAGGCGTGACGCGGCGGGGGCGGGTACCGGGAGGCCGAGGAGCAGGAGCTGCGCGTGCGCCTGGAGGGAGGGGCGGCGGCGGAGGGAGGCAAGGAGGGAGAGGTGGAGGAAGCCTCCCGGCGCGGCGGCGATGGCTCGGCCGGCGCGGCGCATGGCGGGAGGCCCCGGGGTGGATGGAAGAGCTGCGGCCGGGCAGGGAGCCGCGCCGTGGTGTAAGTGTTTGCAACAAGCATGCATCGAAAGCGGATTCTGCACAGCCCGTAACGATGCTTCTAAGACGGATTTCGCGTGGAATCTGCAAACGACTCTTGAAGGCGTAATGTGCTGGCTGGGCGTGGGGGAATTGGGAAGGCCCGGCTAACCCTCCCCCACTAGACAGACAGACACTACAGCTCTCTCCTCCCCAGAACCCTCACCGCCGCACCCTCTACGCTGCCGGAGCTCCGGCCGGGCAGTTCCCCGGAGGACATGGACCACGACAGGCAAGCATGCCAGCTCTCCTCCTCCTCCTCTTATTTCGGCATCTAGTAGTAGTTAGGGGCAAAGAGCTGATTACAAGGTGATGGTTGTAGTTGAGCCATGCCCAAGAGGAGCATGCATGGCGATGTTTACATATTATTCTTTCCTCACTGATTTCTACATATTTTGGCTTCATGTACGGTGACTTCTGATTCAAGGTTGAACTCTCCGAGCACGTCGGCCATTTCACTGGAACTCTTGGGCCATCGGCTGCATATTTCTCAGGTTAGATAATGTTACAACTTTCATGTACCATTTGTACAACTGCTATGTTACATCCTCATTTTCAATAATGTAGTTGGTGTTGTGCTGGAAGCTTAGTATTACTCTGTTTATTTACTTACAAGTTATATTTACTGTTACTTTACATGCGATGTTTTTTAGTTCTGTAAAATTGTTAACTTGAATTCATTTTGCAGGTATAGTTCGTGATCTTCGTGGGTCGGACTGGCCTTACAGCCTGTTGGACGAGCATGTTGACCGGCTGCATCGCGCTTCCCATCATGTTCTGCTTACAGGGAGCGCGGAGGAGCCAACTGAGTTGGTAGTGGTCTGCAGATGCACACTTGGAGTGGCCTGGAGACCAGACCCCTCGTTGGACACTCAGGTGTGCACTCCGACAGCGTTGTATTGTTGCCGTAAGTAGGTTCCGTGCTGACCTTGATTTCTTCGCAGGCTGCGGGATGCCGGACTACTCCCTCTCGTCCGGATGGTGCAGGCCGCGGACAAGGACGAACCCGCCTTGGCCGCGGGCGGGGACGACGTCGTGGAGCGATCACGACGCTTCCCGTTCGACCGTTTTCTGCTGACGGCTGACGTTAGTGCTGCAATTTGGAGGGAGTTTCATACTATGGTGGATAGGCTCGCCACTGGTGCGGAGGTAACACACGATGAGTCGTTGAGCGCTTGGCGTCGTGTGGAACGTGAGAAAAAGAGAGAAATGGCGACCAAGGCAAAAGAGGCCGCTGAGGAGTTTAAAGCCGAGCTGGTAAGGAAGTGAAAATGGCATTGGTCCACACAGTAAGTCGTACGAGCAGTTGGGTGGGTTAGTCGTACATGATGCTGTATGTTATGCATGTAATCAAAAACTACACGTCATATTACTCCCAACTGTATTATGAAGTCTATTTAAATTTAAAAAAGCTTATTTTCTCGTATTTCCGTATTCAATCATTCACATAGTAAGTCATCCAACAATATTAACATATCATTTTTCCTCCGTATACGAATTCCCAGTAACATCACAATATCACTTACCAACGTACTTATCGATCGTTCTAAGGTCAATCGTTCTTAAAAAAGTTTCACAAATTTTTTTACGCTCCTACAACATACAACGATCATAAACTTTTATTACAAATCCAGCAGATTATCTTCCAGTTATAATCTACAAAATTCACAAAATCTATGAAATTCACGAGGTGCAATTTGCAGTTGCCCGACCATTGGGCGACTTCACATGCAGTCGCCCTGTGGCTGGGCGACTGGTTCTAGTTACCTAACCATTGGGCGACTGGAACTTTGTCGCCTAGCCATTGGGGGATTGGCTCCAGTCGCTCAAACGGGGGCTACTGGAGCCTATTTCTGTAAAAAATATTTGCCGCGGGTATATTTTCTGTTGTTTTGAATCAAAGATAGATTATTTGTAAAAAAAATTTCTTTAGTGTTCCTTCTAAATGTACATGGTCTTTGTTATTTTGGGCCAGATCTGCTATGGGCCAGCCCGTTAACGTCTACCCATCTACTCCACGATTTATAGCGGCTTCGTCTTCTCGCACGAGCCACAACCCGCTTCTTCATTTCCCCTTCCCGCTCAAACTCAAACCGAATCGCTTGGAATCCCGTCTCTCCCGATTCCCCCACGCGATCGATCGATGGAGATCGCCGCGCGGTGAAGCCTTGCCTAACCCCACCTCCAATCCGTAACAAATCGTCTCGACACCTTAACCCCACCTCCAATCCGCAACAAATCGTCTCGAATTCGATTCAGGCTGCTACGACCGCTGAGGATAGAGAACCCTAGCACTTGGTCGCGCCGTGGCGGCGGGTTTGAGGCACTCCTCGAATCAGGAGGCGGCGGCGGTGGAGACGCCGAGATGAGGACACAGGGAAGGGGAGTGCGGCGATGATCTCCTCAAGTTGAAGGTATATCTCCATCGGCCTTGTACTAGTAGTATCTGCTTAAGATCTGGGTTCGATCGATCGATTTGGTGCTAGCTAACCGTGCCATGAATGATATGCTTAAATTCACTGCATGCTCTTCTCGTTGTGCGCGTGTTAGTCGATTGGATGCTGCGTGTGTGTAATCTGGTATACATTCGTGTGCATGCATCCGTAGTTTTTTCGTACTAGCAGTATGCTTAATATGTGCATGGGCGTGTGATTTGGTATTAGCTTGCTCAAATCCTGCCACTGCCAGTACCATGCTTGACCAAGCTGGTAATCCAGGCGTGTTAGAGTTGCCTAGTTTGTTACTACTACCACATTACCATTATCAAGTGTATTCTTCTCTCCATCCCGCTTCAGGATGATCTGTTGTTTCCTCTTCGTGGTTTGTTTGAAATTTTGTTCTGACCTCGAGGCACAACAAGAGCAATCGGGAGATGGAGGCAGTGCCGGCCCTGGAGGGGCGGCGGGCGGCCGCCGGGCCCCAAAATCAGGGGTATATATATATATATATATATATATATATATATATATATATATATATATATATATATATATATATATATATATATATATATATATATATATATATATATATATATATATATATTTGTGTGTATGTAGATTTATATTTAGATATTTAGGCTGTGTTCAATATAGCTTAAGCTTATTTTTGCACTATTCATAATTTCGTCTTTTTCTGAATTTTTAACTTTTTTTGAGCTTTTTTGTAGGTTCTTCTTTTCTCGTATTCGTTTGCGTTGTCTGTGATGGGCTAACATTTTTTATATTTTTTAATTTTTTTAAATTTAATTATGTAAAATAAGTCTCTGTCAGCTACAGTGTTTTCAGCCATAAGCTTTCAGCTTTCAACCGAACCGATCACCACCTTATACTAGGGCCCCTATTTGTAATTTCGCCCCAGGCCCCTAAAATCCCAGGACCGGCCCTGGATGGAGGCCATTATTCAGAGCGTCGGCCATAGGAGTGCTTGGGCAGCCCTGCACCTGTTGTCCCAGCTTTACCAAGTATTTTGTTTTAGCTGTTCTAGATTCCCAGCCTGTTAATCCTGTATTCCTATTACTACTGCAACGTCTATGAATTGCAGGTGGTGCTGAGATTCACTGTAGGACCGAACATACAACAGAGGGGAGGACGGTCGTAAACAACTCGTAAGGCAATGGAGACACACGACCACGAGATCTACGATTATCGAGTAATCGGAAACAAGTGCGGTCGAAATCAGGCACGATGCAATCAGAGTCTTGACCGTGGTCGAAACTGGAAGTGGTCGTAAATGATTCGATAGAACAGAGCAACACACGACCATACGACCACAAGATCTAAAATCCACATATCTTTTTATTAACACATCAAATGGTCGTGGAACTTTGTATACAAATTGCTTAAGGTCTCAAGAGGCTACTCTAATCTTGAATTGAAAACTTATTCACCAAATTAAGACCTTTTTGCGATTTGATCAAGAGCGCACAAGAACTGAGTTTAAGAACCGAAGCCGTTGATCAGAACTGCTCATGGGTCAAAGCAAGCCAAGATGGCTTTGGTTATATTCCCACCTGTCACTATGATTCAGAGCGTCAACGAGATCAAGCTAAGAACACTTTCATATCAAGAAGAGAGAGGAATAGAACGAAGAACAAAGAGAACGAACCAAACCGAAAAACTCAGAACAGAGCAAATTTAAACAAGAAGATACACAAAGGATAGACCAAAGATTGCTGGATTTCTCACTTGAGATATCAGTTTCACAGCCACTCACCTCGGGAGGACCAAACTCTAAGCCTAGAGCCACACTCACACTCTAACCTAACTCCCATGGGAGGAAGAGGTGCCAACCACCAAGGCTAAGCCAACCGTCTCAACCCTAACTCTTACCCCCTCTCCCCTTTTATAGGCTCACTAATGAACCCTAGATCTAGTGGATCCTACAATTAGTCCAAACTAGAGATAACCCGTTAATCCCACCTAACACCGGATTTTACTCATGCATGCTTTTCAAAGCGGCTTACATGTGGCCCCAATGACTTGTCGTCAAGCCTTTCATGCGCTCGGATCCCACCGAACCGTCCTCGCTTGCAAACGGCCCAAGTCACTTGGCGCACCATGTGCTTCTCCTCGCGCATGATGGCACCCGACATCCTTGACCATTTGGACCTCGACTCCTCTCTGAGCCTAGTCCCGGTGTACCTCATCGTTGCCCATCATGTCCACCTCCGGTAGCTCCCGCTTCGGTTCCTCGTCGTCCCGGCTTGCAACCACCTCACCAGCCTCGATCATCTTCAGCGTCTTCTTGACCGTTCTGCATCTCAACACCTCCCCGTGCCTAGTCCCAGTCCTCCTACGCCTCACCATGATCTAGCTTTGAAGTTCTACAACTGTAACATCCCAAAATTTGGATAACCAAAATTTTGGAATTTCTTTTAAAACATTTCTTAAATTTTTCTGGCATTCAAAATTTCTTTTGAATATTTAAATCTTTTAGGCTTTGTGGTGTGCAAATTAAGATATTAAGAAATATTATCCAACTCTAAAAGCAAAGTTGGTGTTAATAAATAAAATAGAAAATCAAAGGATCTGCACACAAATTAACATTAAATATTAAATAGTGGAAATAAAAATCTGAAATCAAATTACTTAGATAAAAGAGAAGAAAAGGCTGAATAGCTAAAAATTTAAATTCTAAAATTCAAAGGTCATGCAAAAATTGAAAGCATTAATCTTAAATGTAAAATAGAAATTTAAATTAAAAATCCAAATCCTACTTGAGCCTTCTTTTCCTTTCCTTTTCTCCTCACTTCCATGTGGGCTCCACATTTTTTTCCCTTCTCTCCTTCCCCTTTTCTTTTTCTTTCCCCTCCTCCCTCTCCTTTCTTTCTCTCGGTGGTAGAACCTCTCTCTCGCCTCTTCGCCTCCTCTCGTTTCCTCGCTCTGTGGCGCCGCCCGCCTCTCGAGGCCTTGTTTCCCCGTCATCATCAAGCGCGCCAGCTACGTCCCGTCGCCGCTCGCCTCCACCCTATGCGCCGCGCCGACCTGTCACCATCTCCGGTGTCCGACCCTCTGCGCGTCGAGCCCGTCTTTGGCAAGGACCCCGGTCCCTCGCACCGCCGCCCGGTCCGTCCCGCCGTCCGTCGCCCTCGGTCGTCGGCCACAGTGGCGCCAGTGCCTTCGCCGCTATAAAGCCCGGACTCCTTGCCTTTTCCTCCTAACTTCTTGCTTTTTTCCACTGTGGAACCGCACCGACCGCCGCCGCGCTCATCCGCCATTCCCGGCCACTCCGGCGAAGCACCGCCGCTCCGACCACGTCATGGTGTGGCTCTGCTTCCCTTCTACCCCCTCTCCAAAGTAATTGGGCTCTTACGCACCGGAGCTCGCACATCGCCGCTATTTTTCCCCGCCGGCCATAGCCACCGCCGCCAGCGCCATTCCTTCCTCGGCGGCCTCCGGTTCGATTCCTCCTCCCTAGAGCACCCTAGGAGCACGGCGAAGTTGATCCCGCCCTCGGCCGAGCGCCACGTCGCCTGTAATCCGCCGGCGCCGGGGTCCCCTCCAGGTCGCCGCCGCGGCTCGCCGCCGGTCCGCATCGGATCTTCCCCGTCCCCGCCGCCACTTCCTTCGGCATCCCCTCAGCCCCGGTGTCCCGTTTTGGCCTTCCCCGGCTCCCCTCCGACTGCCCCTCGCCGCCGGCACCGTCGCTCGCCCGCCGCCTTGACCTCCTCTGTTCTGGGCTTCTCCCACTCGGTTCATGAGCAATGCTTCCCCCTTACCAGACAGGTAATATCCCCAGCTCCCCCGGTTAACAGCGCTCGTTCTCAGCTCCGCGACCCGACTTCGAACCCCCATTCCGCAGCGCCCAGTTGTGGGATTTTAAACAAATTTTTTTTGCCGTGCTAGTGTAGAGAAATTTAGGGAAAAATCAGAAATAAATAAATAAAAGATGCTAAAATTTAGTAGGATATAAATGAGCTTATTTAATGTTCAATCATGGATTAAGTGTTTTATGTTAGTAACTAATGTGCCTTTAACCTTTATTTTTAAAGCTCAATTACTAATTAAAGGCTTAGTGAGGTAGTGATGAAGAATATTGTGTAGAGCTATGCTCTCATGAAATGATAATAAAGTTTGCCTAAACAATAAATAATAAATGATTTAGAATTAACCATTGCAAAAATTTAAACCCTAAGCCATTACCTTCACATACTAGCAATTAGGAGAATCTTTCTTCGACTATTAAGTGGCTTTGGGTAAATGTCCAAATTATGATTAACATATATATGCCCTATCATGCTGTCGTTAAAACAAATTCCCTTGGTAGGTTTAATTAATAAGCTATGTTAGAACTTGAGTCTGTATACCAAGCCTTGCCAGATAATTAAGTTTAAACTAGAATCTAAGGCTAAACCTAGTAATATCCGAAGTATAGACACAATAAGAATAGTGGTATTAGTTAATTCCTAATGTAGGTTTAAATAGATAATAACATCGAGCACCAGTGTATTTAACCAGTTAGGACTAGTCTAAATAAATTCGAGTTCAAATTAAACTTAGCCTAGTGATAAAGATGCATAAAATATCATACCATAAAATGCTAAAAACATAAACTATGAGATTAACTCGATAAGCTAAAATTTGCAAACATTACTTATGTATATAGATGTGTATATATATATATATGTTTATATATCACATACCCTGAACATTAGCACCCGACAAAATACACCAACTCTTGGGTCTAACCTACCTCATGGAACTTCCTAAATAAATGTAAAATAATAAAAAGAGATTATTAATAAAAAGACCGAGTCATCGTATACTACCACCGACCTTGCATCAAATCACCCGAATCGCCCATTAACTCGTAATGAAGCTAAATCAAGTTTATTTGGATTTATTCGATCTTTTGAGTTATTCGCTTTTATTCGTGTTCAGTCTCTTAGCACGTAATTAGAAGTCGAAGTCCCGAAGAATCGAGGAATCAAGCGTGATCAAGATAGAAGTAAAGATAAATACCAGAAGCTCCAGAGGAAGCATTGTGTGAGCTCAAGATCGCGAACCGCCAAAGTAGTCAATACTTTGATCATGTTGAACCTACATTTTCTGCAAATTATTTTTGTTTAAATTATCAAATTGCATGCTATTATTTTATGTGCAACTACATGTTTAATTCAAGATTCTAGTATATGCCTATTGTTGCCTTGATTAATATTATACCCCCTTTTGAATATTGATTATGCGAACCTTGTCGCCCTAGCAAAAATTATAATAGTATCCTTTCGAAAATAAGTCCGTAATTATATGCCATGCTTAGTGCTGCATAGACACTCGGCGCTGAAATGCCCCAAGCCTCATCAACATTTTCAATCATGAGAAACTGGTTTGGGCGGTCATGGTGATAATGACCGGTATTTGTGTTGGACATGATTATTTTATGCTCCCAAAACCTCAACTTGCTTGAATATCGGGCGGATGATTTGGGGTTTGGTATGTGGTGCGGTGGGAGCACAAATATGGAGTGTGGTAGAACCGCCTGTAATACTAAGGACCTGAATCTTGTCATGATCTCCCACGTAAACAGTGCAACCACAAGTCAGAAGTACAACTTGGCTAAGTAGTTGTATCGAAACTCTGGACTCATCTCACTGGTAGTGGATTGAAGTGGATAAGCAAGGGCAAGGGGAGGCCTAAAGGGACACCAAGGGAGGTGAAGTTTTCCATTGTTCTAAGCGTTGGGAAGTGGAGCCATTGCGTTAGTAATCGTGGAGAACATCCGTGCATAGATGGGACCCACCGCAAGTGGGAGAAGCCCATAAGGTGAGATGATAAAGGAACTAGATACTCGAGCGATCCTGTGATGGTGCGCTCAACCACATGACTAAGGAATCGTGTGGGGCAAAGAGTTGATTGTCTCTTGTGGTGAAAGTGTACAAACTCTGCAGAGTCAAAACTATTCGAATAGCCGTGCCCACGGTCATGGGCGGACATGGGAAACTTAACCAGATATAGTTCTATTTCAAAAAAAAACTTTGTGGGTGGGAATGGAAAAGTGAAGGGCAGTGCAAGGCCCTGATTTGTGTTGTCCTGGGTGTCGCCCCAGTGATAAGTTAAGCGGCTATAACGCTGAAGGATTATGCATACGGTGCAGATGCCATGTAACGGTGGATGGAATCTGAATCGCTACTGATATTGCATTCTCATATACATTATGTTTTGTTTAAACTGCTAAGTCTCAGGAGGTTTCTATGTATTATATTTCAAAAGCTATACGATGATATAGCTTCTTCTTTTACAAAGTAAAATAACAGGAAGAATAAATAGAGTCGTAGGAAAAGAGGATGACTGTTGTGGTAAATACATAACGATGATTGGTGGATTCATGTCGATTATAAGAAGAGAATATTAGAGAGGGGTTTAGGAGAAATAAATCGGTGGAGTCTATATGAATGGATGGGTTAGAAAGATGATTTAAATGATTTTTGGAAGATTAGAGTGTGCAAAAGAAATTGTTGGATTACGACACTAATATAAATTCTTGAGAGATGTTAGTAATAATGTGATTGATAGGATTTCATTAAAATACTGGAAGGATGAATTGAATTTTGGGTGCATCGGAGGAATAATAATTACCGGAGTATAATCTAGATCAATGATTTTGTAGAATTAGAAGAGTGTAAAGGCAATTGTTGGATTAATGGGATTAACAAGGATTGATCTAGATAGATGATTTGAATTTGAGGAAATTTGGAGATATGATAATTGAAGCATAAACTAGATTAATGATATTCTTGGTGCAGAGGTATTGATAAATTAGTTAGAGATAAATAATGAAAATAAGGGTGATTATGAAAAGAACAATTTATGGTTTTGGATCATTAGCAGAAAGGATTGATTTGTTAGAAAGTTCTGATATGAATGATGTCGGTGGATTAAAAAGTAATCCTATTAGGGAATCATTGGAATTCAGAAGCAGGGAGTTGGTGAATATTGATTACAAGATTGGACTAGTATGAATTCGGAATACGTGAGGACGTTGGTGGATTCAAAATGGATGTATATATATAAAGAGTTTGATCGGTGGATTAGCTAAATGATGCCACTCGTTGTTTGGAGTCTTAGACGACATTTAGTAAGAAAATTGTGTCTTTGGGGAGTAAGTCAATTATGGCAAACGCCGTGTGGAGTTCTAGGTAGTAGCAATAACTCTATGATTCAATAACGATAATGCTACCAAAAGCGATTTCTGGCAAATAAAACAACCCGAGCCTTTCCTTTGATAAGCCATGCATACTATATATTTGCATTCTGTGTATTGGCTCGCGGAGCACGGTGGTTAGTGTGCTCACACTCGCTCTCATAACAAATCCAGAATCAAGGCTTGGATTGCTACGCATCAGCAATGCTTACAGGTCCGAAAGGCAAAGAAGATGAAGATGTCAAGGGCTAGGTCGCGAACCTCCAGTTGGCTGCCTGTGGGCAAGTCCTGAGGGTTCACCTGTGTGCTTCGTTCTTCCGCTGCTGCAATTTAATGATTTCGGCCTAATCGGCCCATGTGTAAGTTTACTATTTTATTTATGCTTCCGCATGGTATGTATTTGATATTCATTTTCAGAATCGTGAGCACTATCTCGATCCGTGGAATAGTGCATTAAATCACAGAGGATTTCGGATTGAAAAATCCGGGTCTGACAGGGATGGTATCAGAGCATATCGACTGCAGGTCGTGACCTAGTTAGCCTGGCCGTTAGTTCCATGACTAGAAATATTTCTTTAAAAACACTATCTCCGAAAATACAAGTTATACTGCTCGTTCTTATCTCTCTTAGAAGATTCCCTCTCATCTATATGCTGCCTTAGCCATTTCTACTTCTCGTGCTCTCTTACCCAGAACTCAAAAGGATAAAAATCCAGTACTCCTCTTGTGAACTCTCCTTGAGAACCTATTTTGGGCCAATAGTCATGGTGCTTGAATTTGAAGCTTTATTAAAAAAAAATTGTTTATCCTTGGAAGACTGATTATCAAATTGTTTACGAAACCCCTTGTTAAACTCATTTTTAACAAACCTACATCTTCCGAGGAAATTCTCATAAGTAAAACTACTTACCAAAAACTTATTCAAAACTTTACCTTGGTTTCCCAATAGTTCATAACAAATTTATTTTTGAAATCTTTTCCCAACAAGGACCTTGTTTTTCAAAAATAGATCCTAAGGGTTAACCTTGGGGTGTTACATTTGAAAGAGCTATGTTGGGAAAACCTATTTTCCATGTTTGGTTTCATCACCCCTAGTTAAAAGAAAAATCCTCATTTTTGCTACAAAGTTTCATTAAAATGATAATATTAATAATGATAGTACTGGAATAAGAAATGATAACAAGCCAATCACCTCCAAATACTTTCCTCTTCTTCCTATTGATTTGGGAAGAAAATTTTTGATCCTCATCTCGTACCCTTACCCCAAAAAAAAATTTAAGGTTAGGAACGTTGAAGATCGTCATGAAGATAAAGTGGTTTCATTTTAAAACAAACTACGTAGATGAACCATGTGCCCCCTTATGTGTGCTCCCCCGAATAGACGTTGTATTGTCGCAAGATTTCTCTTTGGCCCTGTGCACTGCCTCCTTGCCCTCGGGCGTCCTATTTTGCAGTCACAGGAAAAGCTTGCTTTCGAAAATTTGTGTGGTTCGGTATCACCCCAGCTTCTGGGGTATACTCTCTTAGAATTTTAATGGGTTTAGAGTATCTTATCTCTACGATGTGACACTCGTCTCATGCTGTTCCCTCTCACCTTTTCTGAAAAATCTTATCAGGCCCAATGGATAGAAGCAAGACCACTACCACAATCAGGAGTAAGGAGGGGAGAATAATAATTGATGCTCGTAATAGCCCCAACCATGTGTACCAGCCATCACCAGCATTCACTCTACGAGAAAAGTCAAAGATAGGCCATCATCACGAAAATAACAGTAGCCCTGCATTAAGCAGAGGTGCTCAGAAGAAGAAAGGCAAGTGTTTCAGATGTGGCGACCAGGGACATTATGCGAAGGTCTGCCCCATGAAGAGGAAAGACAAACGAATAATAGATGCCATCACCGCAACGATTGCTACGACCACTGCTTACATCGGCTACGACTATCGATCACTACGGCTTACGACTACCAACAACACAGCTTACGACTGCCGATCACGACTAGGCAGTAAGCTACGACCATCACTCATAGCGACTACGACTTTATCAAACCTGGTCGCTACGACTTATGACTATCGATCACAGCTAGACAGAGCTACGACTATCGATCACGACCAGGCAGAGTTATGACTATCGATCACAGCCAGACAGAGTTACAACTATCGATCATGACCAGACAGAGCTACGGCTATCGATCACGATCAGCAGAAAGCTACGACCATCAAGTCGTAAGAACTTCTGCTGACCACCAAGTCGTAAGAGCTCCTGCCGACCACCAAATCGTAAAAGCCATTGCCGACCATCAAGTCGTAAAAGCCTCTCCCGACCGCAAAGTCGTAGGAGTTTCTACCGACCACCAAGTCGTAAGAATTCCTGCCGACCATCAAGTCGTAAGAATTCCTGCCGACCACCAAGCCGTAAAAACTACTGCCGAGCACTAAGTCGTAAGCATTCCTGTCGACCACCAAGTCGTAAGAATGCCTGCCAACCACTAAGTCATAGTACTGACTGCCGATCACCAAGTCGTAAGACAGACCGCCGACCACACAGACGAAACAATGAACACAGCCGATTGAACCGACGGACCATAAAGTTGATAGAAACGATCTTTTGCAAAACTCCTCAAATCCAAACTCAACATTCACTCATACTCTAATCCAAAAGTCAATTACTCATCACAACCATAGAGTGACCTTCACATGGTCTCACAAATATCCCAATTCTCTGAAAAAAGTTTTACCATTGTTACAGACGTACAATTTTTTTTTAATTTGTTATAGACTTACTAAGGGCTTGTTGACACAATGCAAAAGAGGGGAGGCATTTCTTTCAAGGGTGTTTTATGACTAAACTGGCGTTAAACTTTGAGAATCTGTCAGGAAGACATGAGAGGATTGGCATGGTAGCTAGTCCAAGATGCAGGATGCTCAGTAACACACGTGTTCCTTCGGCTACCTTCTGAGGAAGAAACAAGATAACAGACTTACAGATGGCTTTCTTTTCTCCACGACTTGGTTCCACCTTGAAGATAAAAATTGCCTTTTCGCTCAATTTTAGTAGGAAGAACGCAAGAGGGAAACGAGTGACAACTACTCTTCTTCTGGCGGCATTTGATGACTGGAATCCCCTGCAAAAGTCCCAAGGATGCATTGGGATCGTTGTAGAGCATCTCAGATGCAAGAGGCGCACCTGAATTCATCTGAATGCCACGTAAAATTGATGAGGCTTTGCTGTAGGATATGCCTCTGAAGAAGACAATAACGGACCGCTGCCTGCGTTATGCTAGGTACATCTTCAAGAAGGAAGTGTCTATACAACATGTGATCAGATTTTAGGACGTTGGATGGTGATCCAACGTTCCAGATCTTTTTTTGGAGGGGACGTTTATATTCGATTTTTTTTTGAAGAGGATGCTTATATGAGTGGATCGTTGGGATCATCTGACTATTTTGAACTTCAAAAACAGTCACATATTCTATAGCATTTCTCCTTCAAGAAAGTGTTCAGATCTCGCACTGCTACAGAAACAACGTCTTTTAGAAGCAGATACCCGTAGACCCGGGACAGCGAGAGGTTCCGTTATAGCATCTTTCCAAGGGAGGACAAGGCTGCCGGTCGTCTTGTTCGGGCGTCTGGTTGGCGGAGGAGGTCTCCTCCCGGAAGCCAACAAACGGAGCACCGTATCCCACCTCCCCCTCCTTTTCTTCCACCTCCACCTCATCCTCTCTCCCTCAGCTCCAAGACAGCAGCGGCAGCATCCGCCGTTTTGCTTCCGGCATCCATGTCACTGCACCACTGCTGCGCCGCTAGTGCCACAGCAACACCTGCCATGGCCACCGCCGCCGCCCCTCCGTTACGCTTCCTCGGCTCCGCCCAGGGCCAGCTCCGGTCCCCTCCTGCCGCATGCCGTCGTCGTCTGCTCCTTCGCTGCTCCGCCTCCGGTGGCGGCGGCGACGGCTTCGACCCGGTTCTTGAAGAGCAGAGGCGGCGCCGGGCCGAGCGGGCCGCCCGCGTTGCGTCCGGCGATTTCACCACCCAAGGCCCTGGGTTAGCGCTTCCGGTTCATTCTCCGCCATCTTTACGCGTTTTCGCCGGGCTAAGTTGATGGGAACCTTGGATTTTTTAGATGGGTTTCTCCCCTCGCGGCGAGGCTGGCCAAGCTGGGCCCGCCGGGGGAGCTTGCCGCCGGACTGCTCACGAGGCTGGCGGGCGCTGGTGCGGCGCGCAGGGGGCCGGAGATACCGCAGACGGTGGGATCGCTGGGGGCTGTCGCAGGGCAGGCCTTCTTCCTGCCGCTTTATGACCTCTTCCTCACCTACGGCGGCATCTTTCGCCTCAACTTTGGGCCTAAGGTGATGCACAATCGATCAAATTGCTCTCAAAGTTGCAACCTTTGGAACCCTAGCGTATCGCTAATGATCTAAAGCTTATTTTCTTCCAGTCTTTCCTTATTGTCTCTGATCCAGCTATAGCTAAGCACATTCTGAGGGACAACTCCAAAGCTTATTCCAAGGTTTGGTTGCCAATTTGGATGTAGACATTATGCAACAGTAAGAAATGTTTGTGCTTCAGAAATGAGTAGCATTCTATTTGATTATGATGGTGCAGGGTATTCTTGCGGAAATATTAGAGTTTGTGATGGGTACGGGTTTGATCCCAGCTGATGGGGAGATTTGGCGTGTTCGGAGGCGTGCCATTGTACCAGCGATGCATCAGAAGGTTCTAGCTTTCTAGTTAGTACTGAGGTTTTGTGTATTACTTTTTTTGTAGTGTAATTTTATTCACTTGAATTTTGTTTTGCAGTATGTAATCGCGATGATAGGTCTCTTTGGAGAAGCTTCAGATCGGCTCTGCAAGAAGTTGGACAAAGCGGCATCTGATGGGGAGTATGTGGAGATGGAATCTTTCTTCTCTCGACTAACGCTGGATGTCATTGGGAAGGCAGTGTTCAATTATGAGTTCGATTCATTATCTTACGACAATGGAATCGTTGAGGTTATTGTTCAGATTTTTATGTATTTCTTGAGTTCATTTTACATTTCATTTGCTTATGGTTCTTCTTCTCTTAAAGCTTTATATTTTGGTTTGTCGGTGGATGATCAGGCAGTGTATGTAACACTACAAGAAGCAGAAATGCGGAGCACTTCTCCTATACCAACTTGGGAAATACCCATATGGAAAGATGTCTCCCCTCGGCAGAGGAAGGTCAATGAAGCTCTTGCACTGATAAATAATACTCTCGATGAGCTAATTGCTGCATGCAAGGTGAACCTCTTCTTGCACTTTGACCTTACTACTGTACATCATTGTATTTAGAAAAATCATGACATTAGGATTTCCCGTTGTTACTGTTGCAGAGATTGGTAGAGGAAGAAGATGTACAGTTTGATGAGGAATACATGAATGAGCAAGATCCTAGTATTCTTCACTTTCTGTTGGCATCTGGAGATGATGTATGATGTAGCTGCACTTGTAAAGTGTTTTAGATGTTTGAACTTTCCCATCTTCATGCTGCTTCAATTCATGTGCCTTAGGTCTCCAGCAAGCAGCTCCGTGATGATCTGATGACAATGCTCATAGCTGGCCACGAAACCTCCGCAGCAGTCTTGACATGGACATTTTATCTTCTATCTAGGGTATCCTGATATGATCAATAACTCAAAACTCAGTGCTGTATTAATAATATCTAATGATATCGTATTGGTTTGATTGTCTTCATATGCATTACGCCACTCATATTGTTACTTGTATTTTTCTTCCTTTTTTTTTCTGTGTTGCTAACCGCAGTATCCAAAAGTAATGGCAAAGCTCCAAGATGAGGTAGATTCACTTTTACCTTATGATTTTTCCAGAGGTGCATGCTTCTGCAGTCTTACTAACGACTTTTTTCAACTCAATTATCCTCAGGTTGATACTGTTCTAGGTGACCGTTTACCAACAATTGAGGATGTGAAGAAACTGAAGTACACTACTCGAGTTATTAATGAAGTAAGTAACAAACAGTGATACATCATTAAATAATGAGTTTCATCATTGAATGAAAACATTATCGTTGCTGCAGTCATTGAGACTATATCCACAGCCGCCAGTTTTAATTCGTCGATCACTTGAGGATGATATGCTGGGAGAGTACCCAATCGGCAGGTAAAATTTTTCTAGCAGAATTCCATCTATTAGGTCACTACAGAAAACGGCTAGCTTTAGTCTCAAGTCAAGTGTAAGGACTGTTTATTTGTTTGTAATGAAAGTAGCTTGGCTACCATAGATTTCTTCTCCTTTTGTCTAATTTGGGCTTTTCCATGTCTTTGTTTCCCTGTGATACTCCTGGGATTATTATATTAGCTTAAAAATACAAAGTATGAAGATATGGGCAAGCATACAGCCTCTTCCCAATCTTGTGCAGTCTATTTTATGCATTCTATTTTGTTTTCTGCTTTTCCAAATGCCATTGCTGGTAGCTAAGTTTGTTTAATGGTTGCTATAGGATATATGTATGTGTGATATTGTTCATTAATTTGACATTTCTATAGAATACTAAGCTTTTCTACTATAATTCTGAAAATATACTTGCCCCCCTTTTTTTTCAAGAGGAGAAGATATTTTTATATCTGTCTGGAACCTTCATCGTTGCCCAAAGCATTGGGATGATGCAGATGTTTTCAATCCAGAAAGATGGCCTTTGGACGGACCAAATCCAAATGAGATAAACCAAAATTTTAGGTTCCGTCTCTATTACTGTACTGAAATGCTTTTTGATACACCGTATTGTGACTCCTGTTATCAAATTTTATTAGTTCTACTTTCTATGGCAACAATTGGGAGACCTTTCAATATGCTTATTATAGCGATATTCTGCTTGTTGTCTGAAGAAAAGTTTGATTGTTTTAGATCAAATGACAGAAGTTATTTGGTCATTGAATGCACAACTCCAGTTGATTTTTATTTTCTACTTAGACGGAAAACATCTAACTTGTCACCTGCGATTCATATCAATTGAGGTACTAATTGCTAATTCTACCATACTATTCCAAAATAGATGTTGTCCTAGGATGGTTGCAATCGGAATTTTTGAAATTTTGACTAGTAATACTCGTAACAGGATTTAGATTTGTCATATGGAAATGATATTAGTAGATTTGTCATCAAAAGTGCTTCTAGATCATCATTTTTTTGTAATTTTTACTAGGAAAAAGTCCATTCTTGGTCTATCAACTCTTCGCATGGTTTAGTTTTCGTCCCTCATCTGCAAAACCGGGTAAAACATATCCTCTAACTCTTAAAACCGTTTAGAATTCGTCCCTCTCGCTAGCAAATGGTGATTTTGACCGAGTTTGACCCATGTGGCACGCCATGTTGGATCTTAGCTGGCCAAAACGAGGTGGTGGCCACCTTCATTTTTATATTAAAAACCGAAGATGCTTAATATTTCAATGACACGTTGGTCCAGTCTACCCCGTTATCCGTAGACTCGGTGACACACTGGCCCCACCTTGTTTTGGCTAGGTTGGATCCAACGTGGCGTACCACGTGGGTCAAAACCGCCTTTTGCTAGTGGGAGCGATGGGTTCTAAACGGCTTTGAGAATTGGATGATATGTTTTACCCAGTTTTGCAGATGAGGGACAAAAATTAAACTACGCGGAGAGTTGAGGGACCAAGAATGGACTTTTTCCTTTTTACTAACATATAATTACAAAAAGTAGGCCAATGGTGTATTGGAGATCGTGTCGATGTCCAAAACGATATCTATTTTGCAATGGAGGTAGTAGTGCATAGCCAGAACCTTAGAAATTGCAGAAAGTATTTGAAAAAGATGAATTAGATGAATCTTATTTTTCTTTGGATGAAACAGTAAAGCAGAAATAAATGCGACGAATCAAACTCAAGATCTAAATTTGTGGTTAATGGAATAAAAATTCTTATTCATGATAAAATGCTACTCCTATGAGCAACATGCAATTGCACTTCCGATTGAACAAAGCAACTACAAGCTGTCATCTTAAGTTTTCCAAAAAGCAATAAATCGCCATCTCAACTGAACCTGTAGTCCATCAAGCACCACAAAAAAGTGAACAACCTCTGTTGCTTTTTTATAGACTATGTTGCTTTTGCGAGTGTCTAAAAAAAGATTCACTCCCACGCCTTTCCAATATCCAATTATCCATTAGATATATGTAAAAGATTATATAAACAAGTATTAGAAACAGTACCTTTGTATAAACTGATAAGTTTGTGTCATAATTTAGTACCTTACCTGTAACAATCACTTAATACTTCAACAGCAGAACCCTCTTTTTGGACCAAGAAAGATCAGGGGTATTTTAAAGATTGAGATGACCCTTGTCTGGTTGGAAGACATTAATGAAGATTGAAGATTCTTCAAGTGTTATGAATGATAAATCATAATCCTAGAGACTTCTCCTCCTTCCCCCCCTAAAAGAATCATAGTGCTCATGCGATATATTTCTAAAGGGGTATGGAGTGTTTTAAACTGCAATGTATTTTACAATTTGAACCATTCATAGTTAATGAAGACTTAAACTGGAGTAGGAAGAAAATTCTTCCTTGTTGCAGAGTTGATGCAAGGCATAAACCCTTTAACCTTCAGAATATGTTAGTTGAAAAAGAACCAAGGAGTCATCAATTAATAAATACAAGACATCTCCAAAGCATCCCACTGAATATCGAAATTAGTAAATTTTCTATAGGGAATACAAATATTTCCTTGTGTTTTCTTGGCTTGTGATTCTGTGTCACTGTTTTGTCGGCTTAGGTCATCATTATTACTGTGGAACACATATCTGTATTTTGAGAGTACATCTTTCAAATAAACAACAAAAGAAGGGTTGCAGTCTTTAGTTGTCATGTCAAACTCTTTAAGGTCCACTGCGTGGTTGTGGTAGTTTTCATACTGATGAATTGTGGTGGCATCTGCTAGCTGTCATTGGATTAATTAATGCCTGATGAACCTGTTATAACTCAATGGGATTGATAATCTTGTTGAATTTTCAGTTACTTACCATTTGGTGGTGGACCAAGGAAATGCGTAGGTGACATGTTTGCCACTTTTGAGGTAATCCATCTTGATTTTTTGAGGTTTGCAAATGTTAATATCAAAATAAGATTCTAAGGAAATTTTATAAACTGTAACTGATATTTCAGTGTTCTGATCTTCTAGTCTTATTGAGGCCTTCTTTGTTTCTAGACTTCTAGCTTCTACAGACCTAAGATTTCACATGTTATAAATAAATAATAAGATAATCACTATTGAGCGTGCAAGATTTTAAAAACAGACATTTTGCGACTTGTATGCAGAATGTGGTGGCAACAGCAGTGCTTGTTAGCCGTTTTGATTTTCAGATGGCTCCAGGAGCACCTCCGGTATGTTTCCTAGTAGCTTTCTGGTTCATCATAGTTGATAACACACACACACACACATTCACTCACTCACTATGTATGAGCAATATCATAGGTTGAGATGACAACTGGAGCAACGATTCACACAACTGAGGGGTTGAAAATGACTGTTACTCCGAGGACAAAACCACCTGTAATTCCAAACTTAGAGATGAAAGTCATTTCTGATTCACAAGAACATATGTGCCCTGCTGCATCAGTAGTTGTTTCTACTGCTAGCATTGCTTCTGGAGAAGATCAACAAGGGGAGGTCTTGCCAACTCGAGTCTGATTTATGACAACCTCGCATTGCAATGACATAAAGAATGAGTATGTTTTCTTCTCACATCTTGCTTGAAAACCGAAACAGTTGCGGCTCCTTCACATTTGACTAGTATCTGTTTCCTTATTTATCTGAATCTTCTTTTCTTCAGTATGTGCATTCATTGGCCTTTTCTCATCTTTCTGTTGCACTGTCCTGCTGTTGTGGTATAGCATATTTTCATGTTTCCTAAAGTGCTCAAAGGCAAGAAAGGGGATGGCATATTGTCCTCAGCCGTTAAGTGTCTAAGGCAAGGAATTTCATTTGCATGTCTCACTGTTATAAAGCTATCCCTTTTCTTTTAGTAAATTATATTGTGCTATAAATCTTTTGGCAATGAAACTGCAGTACTGGTTCTGGAAGCCCTACCCCCTGTTATCAATTTATCATTAGTGTTTAATTGTTTATGAGCCCACACGGCACACCTAACTTGTTTTCAAGAGTAGATATGAGTGTACCTCCTTTGGTTTAAGCACAGTGGTGGTTTTCTTCTGAAAGATAACTTTAGGCATATCCATTTCTTAAAGCACAATGGTGATTTCTTCTGAAAGATTACTTTTGGCATATCCATTTATGCTGCTGTGGAAATCATTTAGTAATGTAAACATTTTGTTGCGCAGACAGTACAACACATAGCAGAAGTTTCCTAGCGTGCTTCTTTTAGAAGGAAAAGCTCTCCCAGGCTTATTTTGGTGATACATGCTACAACACTTACAGATTATAGATCTGCTTGCTACGGAAAAATATTATGGACACATATTTACATACACACAAGAAGTTTCGGTCATGGACTCCTGCACATCTAAATCTTCTGCAGGGCCTCCAACTCGCGAAGAACATCATGACGGGTAACTATACCTACTAATAGTGTTCAGAATCCTGTTAAGCTTGCAACATACTCTGAATTATCAATGTTTATGGATAATACAAATCAAGTATACACAGTCTTGTTTCTGTTTTGTCACATTTCTGATACTCACCAATTACTTGTTTGTCCTGATTTACTATTGGTAATATGTGGATCTTCTTCATGAGCATCAGAGCTGCAGCATCTGTAGACATTACATATGAGTATTGTTAGATTAACTGGAAGCAAGTAGGGAAAAAGAAAATAAGTGAAAACAACGATTACCCATCACTGTTTTGGCAGATGGTAGCGTGATGGCTGGAGAGGTCATTACTTCTGCAATCTTGGTCTTTGACTGTTACAAGTAGCAATAGATCAGCGAGCAAGATGGCTTTTGTTCTTTCCTCTGATATTGATTTAGCAACTTGTGTGTGTGTGTGTGAGAGAGAGAGAGAGAGAGAGAGAGAGAGAGAGAGAGAAGGGGCTGACCCCATGAGAAGCCCTGGCCCGGTCACTCTTGACGACCACATCTGAGACTGCTGTCGACAACTGGGAGGCCTGACACGGCCTCGAAGTGGCATTCAACCTCCTCCAGCGCCTGCTCTGCTGTGCCCATCAGCACAGGCGTCGACATGGCGTCACACAATAGCGCCACGCGCTGCTTTCATTCAAAGTTGAGCAAGAGCTTGACAAGATCAAGAGGAATATCAACAATGATAACAAGAAGGAATCTCAGAACAAGAAGCACCTGATCGCCAACTTAGACTGCCTGCTGCGACTCAAGGTAGGCGCGGAGATCATCGTAGCTCAGAAGGGAGAAGTTCTCAGGCCACTCGCCGGAGATGATTGCTTCAGGGTTCTCGTCGAGCTCGAGCCGGAGGCTCCCGTCCATGAACATCGACGTGCGGCACCAAAAGGTTGGTGATGATCCCTTTCCACCGCTGACCTTACTTCTCCCCGTGTTGATCTTTGCCTCTGTGAAAATAGAGCAGCCTTGGAAGGTGTTCATGCAGACCATGGATGGAACACGCTAGTCAGTGTTTTTCTTATGTGGTTTCTGAATGTTCTCCTGCAGATCCTAGCAGGGGGCATTTATAATAAACTAGAAGGTAGCCTTGAATTGTCAGAGAGCTGAGGTGGACAGGCATGCATGGGGAGGGCTGGCCCACCAATGACTGCTACTGCTGCGATCCTATTGGTGGACTTTGACTTGATGCTCTGATCAATATTCCATATATTAATATATAGAGAAAATTGCACTGTAACTTTATAAATTTGTAAGGTTGTACCACTTTACTCTCAGAATTTGCATTTTACTTTTTCAGCTCTCTAAACTTGTCTCTATTTACACCGTAGGTCGTTTCTTCTGTTTGCTAGCAGAAAAGGCTGAGTTGGTGCTTCTAGATGCTTAGGTGGCCATTTGCTAACAAAAACTCCCAATTGATCTCAATAACATCTCTAAACTTGTGAGGTAGTACCGCTTTTGCATGAGGTTTGTAGACACTGCTAATAACCTAATTTACAAATCAACTAACTACCAAAAACTTACAAAGTTTGCAATCACACACTTGCCTGATTTCAAATGCATCAATTCCATCTAAATTTGGGTATATTTTTTGAAAATATCAGTTTTATGGTATATACTCATCTATAACAATTCAAGTGAAACGTATAAGTTTGAAAAAATATATTCAAATTCAAAGTTTTGAACGAATTTACATCACATACTTTGCTGATTTATATATATAATCAGCATATACATACAATCAAACTATCATAAAAAAGACAACTATAATTCGAAATTTAGTTCAAACTTGTTTGAACTAGTTAGTAAACTAGTTAAACTTGACGTCTAAGAAATTTTAAATTTTTTCGCACACGGTATATACTCATTTTAGATTATGGTGCCCGGGCACCAAGTAACACTCGTTATTTTTACTATATATATATATATATATATGAACCTATTCTGTACTCTCGAGAGTACATACTCACAATTTCAATATACCACTTAAACAAATATTTTATACATCTTTATCACTTTCAATATACTTAAATACTAATTCTAAGATGTTTCAATGCTACTTGGTTGAAAATTTTTCATCGGAACCCTTTATTTTTTGCTATATATCCTTTTTCATACATAAGAGAAGTATATACGTAAATTGTATTATAAAAAGTAGTTTTTTTAACTTTTTCATAGAATTCATTTTAGAGTATATTATAATCATTATTAGAGTATGCTCAACTAGATAAAGAGGCATAACAACACCATTAAATAAGTATATGAGAACTAGGAGTACAACATACTCCCAGGAGTATGGAACCATTTTCATACACATATACATACATACATATATACATACATACATATATACATACATACATACATATATACATACATACATATATACATACATACATACATACATATATATACGTATATACATACATATCTATACATATGTATACGTACATATACATAAAATGTGCGCTGGAAAGTTACTACCATGTGTGAATGAAGTTACTGTCAAATATGTTTAGAGTTAAATTCAGTTGTGTAGTGTTACAACTGACAGTAACTCTATACACTGCAGATCATACGTTGTCTCATGTGGGCCTCTTGATCTGTTTGCCCAGGTGGAAAGATGTAAAGCTCCACGGATTTGGCCATGCTGATCACAGGACCTATGTTGACCTGAAGGTAATTCAGTAACCATGAGCTTGTCCTTCTGCTCAATAATTATCAGACCACGGACCGGCCATCGGCCCAGTCGAGGCCTCGGGTCACTAACCCGGTGATCGGACAGAATATTTTATCTAAATATTTATATTACATATTATATATAGAAGTTACATATACAAAGATATCTCTATAATCTTTTTTAGTACAAAGTAGATAAGCATAACTATATTGAATATTTAAGGTACACATGATACATGGACAACAAAATGTTATACATTCAATATTGTATCCTAGCAGATTGAAAGGTTGCTTTACCACTGTTCAAAAGAAGGCCTGGACCTGACCGGTCGGACCGCCGGTGCGGTCGGGTGTGATAACTATTTGATGAACCAGGGCAAGTGGAAGCAGACGGGATTCTCTGACTTTAGGGAGTAAAGTCACGCCCCTCCATCAGGCAACCAACGGCTCAGATGCATTTTTTGATTTTTTGAGTTTTTGATTTCTAGTTTTTAGTTTTTTTAATTTTTATCTTTTTGTAATTTTTTTCTTTTTTATATATTTCTTTATATTATTTGTGTTAAAATAACTTATTTTTTAAATAAAAAATAACCTATTTTTTATTTAAAAAATAGGTTATTTTAACACAAATAATATAAAGAAATATATAAAAAAGAAAAAAATACAAAAAGATAAAGATTAAAAAAACTAAAAACTAGAAATCAAAAAAATCAAAAAATGCTGGCCGTTGATCGTCCATCTGATGGACGTTACGAAGCAAAGTCACAGACAATACGCGCCGAAGTGGAAGAGCCTTGTGCACACTGCAAGCATGTCCCCACAACAAAGAAGAGGCAAGGCAATTCCGCAGGAGCTCCTCGACCGTGTGCTCGCAGCGCAGGCCTACTGGTGCCAGCAGCACTGCTAATTTGCATGTTCAGCGTAGTTTGGCCCAGCCACGTAAATGATTAGGTGGAATGCATGGACACGATCAAATAGTCTCAAATACGAATTTAAATCTATATTTTAAAAATAAATATGAATACGAATTCGAATATTCTTGAATATGAATACGAATATCTTTGAATACGGATATGAATATTCTCGAATACGAATACGGATATTTTCGAATACGGAATATTCTCGGATACAAATATCGGATAAAACGGATTTTTAGCGGTTTTGCCGATTTTTCATCGGTTTTGATCGGTTACGGTTTTAAATGGCCTAAATTCAAATCTTGAATCACAAAATTCGTACGGATTTTTCATCGATTCTAGATACGGATCGAATACAAATCGCATAGTCTCGAATACGAATACGAATATTCTCGAATACGAATATTCTCAGATACGAATACGAATATTCTCGAATACGAATATGAATATTTTTTTAATACGGATTTTGCTTACTATATTTGCGCTTTCTCGGATACGAATATCAGATAAAACGAATTATCTGATACTGTTTTTCACCCTATAAATGATTAGGAAGATTAGGAGTCTTAATTAAAATGACTGGACTAACCAATTGTTTCCGGTAAAAAGGTTATTATTATCATCGATTTTTTGTCAATATTAGTAAAAAAAACACCTGCTAACTTGCATAAAAGAAACCAAATTTTAGTGATCATGAAAATTAAAATGGGATATGTGCCGACGTGCCGTAGCCTACATGACCACCGCTGCGTGACCGCTTGCGATTACAACAACCGCTTGCGATAAGAAGAACTACTAGAGCGCACGCACCCAGGGACTCGGCGAAGCAAAAGCACAAGGATCTCGTCTCTCCATGGAGAAAGCCATCGATCGGCAGCGCGTCCTCCTCGCCCACCTCCTCCCCTCCCCGCATCACCCTCCGCCTCCCCTCTCCGTGAGTTCTCGATTTCTCCTCTTCCTCCCTGCGATTTTCTTCTTCCTTTCGTGCTCTCATGTTCTGAATCCGCTGATCTGGTGGTGCTTAGGCGTCGGCGTGCGCGGCCGGGGACAGCGCCGCCTACCAGAGGAGCTCCTCCTTCGGAGATGACGTCGTCGTCGTCGCGTAAGCCTTGTCGAACCGTACCCACCCATCGATGCATCCTTATTATCTCTATGCCTCTCTTCTCTTCTCCTCTTTCGTTTCTAGGGAAACCCTTAAGCTTGCCAATTGTATGCGCGCGCTAATGGCAAATACAAGAAAGGAAAATAGTTCTGGAGCTTACAGCCTCTAAGAGCCCCAACTTCAGTTATTAGAGAACTGATATGTTTTCACAGCCTGTATAACCTTTTACTACCGTACAAGTACAACAAGTATGCTAAATCAAGTTAACTATTCTATTCTGTTCTATGAGAAGAACAAAAAAGACACTTGAATCCAAGTCTACTACTTCACCGGTGGCTGAGCTCACAACCACAGCTAATGGCGAAAGTGTAGTACAAATTAGGAAGGCAAGACACGCCTTTCTCGAATAGCAAAGCTTTGTTCTTTATGGGTGTGCCTACCATGTTTTAGTGCTTGCAATACGATTGTGCCACATGTCTAAATTCGTCGACGGATATGAAGATGACTTTTGTTCTAATCACTTTCTTCTGTGTTGTGTCACCCGCAGTGCCTACAGGACACCCATATGCAAGGCCAAGCGAGGGGGTTTCAAGGATACATACCCAGAGGACCTTCTTACTGTTGTCCTTAAGGTTTGCGCTTGTCATATTGCCTTTCATGTTACAATTCATCGGTTCATTCAAATCTAAAAGGATGTACGTTCTCAGTCTGCTGCTTGCTTACTTTTTCCATATATAGGCTGTTCTGGACAACACTAGAATCAACCCAGGTGAAATTGGTGACATTGTAGTTGGGACGGTGTTAGGCCCAGGTTCTCAGCGTGCAAATGAATGCAGGATGGCAGCTTTCTATGCTGGATTTCCTGGTAAATCCTATGTTTGTAATCATGTCACCCTCACATGAAGAAAGGGCTTCGTTCTTATTGACACTGATTCTATTTCCTTGATTCACTTTTCATTGATGTAGAAACCGTTCCTGTTAGAACTGTGAACCGGCAATGTTCGTCTGGGTTACAGGCAGTAGCTGATGTTGCTGCTTCTATAAAGGCTGGTTTCTATGACATAGGTAGTTGCGATATGCTTATGCTAATATTGCTACATATCTGCTTCATTTTGAGGTGCTGAATTACAGTTTTTCGTCAAAACAGGGATCGGTGCGGGTCTGGAAACCATGTCGTTAAATTCTGTTGGTTGGGAAGGGCAAGTAAACCCAAAAGTACGGGTTTTTATAAGCACCCTGTATTTTCTGTAGATACTCTGCTTGTGCCTTAATAGCACATTCTTCTTTGCAGGTAAATGAATTCCAGAAAGCACAAGATTGTCTTCTGCCCATGGGAATTACATCTGAAAATGTTGCTCATAGATACGGTGTAACCAGACAAGAGCAAGATCAGGCTGCTGTGAGTTCCTAACATCCTCGGGCATGCATTGTGTTTATTTTCCCCCCATTGCTTCCTTTCTTTAAAAAGGTTGTTAAAGTTTGCCTTTTTAACAGGCTGAGTCTCATAGGAGAGCTGCCGCAGCAACAGCTTCTGGAAAATTCAAGGATGAGATAGTTCCAGTGCCTACAAAGGTAACAGGGATTGTTCTTCCCCCCTTTTATGTTCCGAATTCATGTACCTAGGAATTAGGAGTGGGCCAACCTATTTTCTAATCAGGCTGTATTTAACCGCCTCAACATTAGTAGTTTTTTTAATGCGCTTATTGTCGGATCAGGACTCGTTATTTCAGTCGGGTTAATTAAGAAAAAGAACAGCATTCTCAGAAAAAAAAGAACACTGAATTTCTTATTGATCAGAAAGTATTTGATATGAGCACTCACTAATATTCTTCCATTCTTCAGATCATTGATCCCAAAACGGGAGAGGAAAAGAAAGTTGTGATATCAGTTGATGATGGAATTAGGCCAGGAACTACGGCATCTGGATTGGCAAAGCTTAAACCAGTTTTTCAGAAGGATGGGACTACAACTGCAGGTATTGCAGTACTCTTAACCCTTTCCGTTGGCACGACTATTGCAACCAGATGTTTGTTTGTCTGTAGCTGAAACATCATTTAAAAGAAATTTACTGGACCTATGTAGGCAATTCTAGTCAAGTGAGTGATGGAGCTGGAGCTGTTCTTCTCATGAGGAGAGCTGTAGCGATGAAGAAGGGGCTTCCTATCCTTGGTGTTTTCAGGTGCTCTATTTGCCTTTCCTCTCTCACACACACAGCATTTGGCTCGTTCTTAACATGTTTCCTGAATGATATATACGAGCTATAGCTATCCGTTGAGATTGTGTTCGTTATTGTTTACATATATACTCCCGTTAATTTACTGATGTATTCATATGTTTCCTCTGATCATCATTTAGGAGCTTTGCTGCTGTTGGAGTGGATCCAGCTGTTATGGGCGTTGGTCCTGCGGTAGCAATACCAGCTGCAGTGAAGTCTGCTGGCCTTGAGATCGAAGACATTGATCTCTTTGAATTGAATGAGGTCTGTTTAGTTGATACAATCTCAGATTTTTCTCTTATCTATGCAACAATTGTTGATACCCAAGTCATCCATGTGTAGGCTTTTGCCTCTCAATTTGTCTATTGCTGCAACAAGCTGGGACTGGACCAGTCAAAAGTAAATGTGAACGGAGGTGCAATCGCCATGGGACATCCTCTTGGCGCAACAGGTAATTGAACACCTACTTGTATGCATGATTATATGGTTGTCCTTAGAATGTGATGGTCAGTAACTGTCACCACATCATCTGAGCAAATCATTTAAACTGGTGAGCCTGTTGTTGTTCAGGTGCCCGGTGTGTCGCTACCCTTCTGAATGAAATGAAGCGCCGGGGTAGAGACTGCAGATTTGGTGTTGTGACCATGTGCATCGGTTAGTTTCCTGTCTGAATTCTGATGCTCACACATGCATGCGTGCAGGTGATGTGAAGAGAATGAATGTGCATACCTTCTCTTGTTAACCATGCTGTGTTGTGCCGATTGCAGGATCTGGTATGGGTGCAGCAGCTGTCTTTGAGCGGGGAGACTCGGTCGACCAACTCTCCAATGTGCGCCACATCCCGTCACAAAATTTTCTATCCAGGGATGCAAAGTAGGACTGCAAAATTATTCGTATCTTCAATGCATCAGGCTATGTCCTCTCGCAGTAAGACCGATACCATAACTATACGAACCGTAATTTTCTCTGATAAAAGATGTACTAATATGAAGTCTTGATGTGCCCTTGCACTATTTATACGAATAAAAGAGCATGCATGCTCGATGCTATCTTCTGATATGTATGCGACAATGTAACGAGCTCGGTTGCAAAAGTGAGAAAGAAAGGGCCTCCCTTTTTTTTTTCCTTTCTGAGCTGGAGTGGAGAGTTAGCTAGCTCTCGTCAGCTTGTCTCTCTTGCTTGATTCTGAGCAGACAAAGGAATGCAAATATGCAGTGCAAAGTCTTGTTTTCCTTGTGGTTTTTGTTGCTTATAAAGAGGACAGTGCTAATCGGGAAAGTTGTTTGGGATGCCAGCTGTTGTGCTTTCTTGCAGCACTATCCGGTTCAGGTTGGGCGTTTCTGGGGATGTGGACTGCGGGCTGAGTTTAGCCTGAATGGAAGGCAACGCCGGAAATTGCCATCTCTCTCAGCCTACCATCAACAACCATCGACCTGCCTTTCAGAGAAAAAACTACCTTCAAGTAAGTTGACCCTAACTTACAATCTACCCTGTCGATAAAGGAGGCCACTAGGTACACCCTCATAGTTTTTTTGCTTTTTCATACGAAGCACGCAAGCTCGGCTCAGCTTGCTTTGACCGCCTAAAATTGACTAAATTTTCTATTGACTAAATTTGCTACGGATGCTAATTTTCTAAATTTGACTAAATTTTCTACAACTAGAATTTTCTACTGATTTTAATTTTCTACGGATGCTAATTTTCTACAACTATAATTCTCTACAGATGTTAGTTTTTTACAATTATATTCACTAAATTTTCTACAAATATAAGTTTCTACGGATGCTAATTTTCTATAACGACATTGACTAAATTTTCTACGACTATTTACTTTATACGAAAGTTGTACTATTCTTTCCTAAATTTGGATGCTCACAAACAATGGCACGAGAACAGGTCATTACAACAATGCAAGAATGGTCCAAGCAGAACATACCAGGAATCAGAAAAGATGCCATCAAGAAATGCAGAATACACAAGGAGCAACATACTAGTGTTTGTGACAAGTATCATCAGGAAGTGGTCCACATGAGAAATGTTTTAGGGCAGAGTACCACGACTCAACTAGGCATATAGGTTCGGAAATCAGATACAGGAGATAACGTTGTCTAAAAATCCACCAGATGAATTCTGAAGAATCCCTGGCACACACTCTTCATACTGAATCACTTCACCTGCATGATTCAGTGCGTTTCGGCTTGCTTTGGACCACTGCCTCGATCTTGTCGATAACCTCTGGTGTCAGCAGGGGAATGGCATCAAGAGCCTTCATATTCTCGACAATCTGTTATGTCGTTGCCATATGACGGGTTAACATTCTTAGTCGCAGAAACACTACCATATATGCCAAAATAATTTATCTTCTGCAGAACACAGGTGTGCGGAATGTACCTGGTTTTCTTTAGTGGCTCCAGTAATCACAGAAGAGACATTGGGATTTGATGCACACCAAGCGATGGCAAGTTGGGCTAACGAAACACCAAGTTCAGAAGCAATAGGTTTTAGCCCATTCACTTTTGTAAGTGTGTCGTCCACCAGCGCTCTGTTAGCCAGGTTCTGGAAAGAGAAACAAAGCTTTCTTAGTAGGAACCCAAGGTACTGATACTACGCCACTCATTAATAGATAAACTATTACGCTTTCTTATTAGGAACCCAAGGTACTGATACTACGCCACTCATTAATAGATAAACTATTACATAAATATGATTGAAACAACACAAGGAACAAGAAAGAGGTACTCATACTAGTAGCCGCTACACAAGTTGTTCAGTTATAACAATGCCATACTATGTTCTGGAACATTTATATTCTTTTTTTGAAGGAAGGAACATTGATATTCTAAATTCAGTTAAAAAGAAAAGCAGGAATACGTGTGTGTAATACAGGGACAAAGTTTCCAATATTACCTTGTAATTTTCTAGGGCAAACCTACTATCAGCAGGTATATTTTCTTTGCTGTATTTTCCAGTGAGAACTCCCGAAGCTAGAGGACTAAATGTAGTCAAACCCAGGCCATATGTACTGTAAAGAGGCAAGAACTCAGACTCAACCTGCAGAAATACAAAATGTTTCTTAGTTCTTGCGACATAATCACACAAACAACTGCATACATCAATAAATTGTTTCACCAAATATTATGGAAAATTCTACACTACATCGGTGATAAAAAAACAGTGATCCTACTTGCTCAGTTGAATGCAAACGATAGTTTGTCGATGCGAAACAAGAAAGAAATGCAAAATAGACACAAATAATGAAATAAACATCACATATGATTCTAAGTGTGCAGTGTGGGAATTGTGTATCAGAAAGCTTCATATGAGTAAATGATCTGCTGATAGGCAATTAGGCATGCAACAAATTGGACTGATTATTCTACAGACTAGAGTGAACTACTATGTTCACAATATTGAGTGGCAAAACTATTGCTGGTTTGCAACTCAAAATTTTTTAAGTACACGTATTGTTCCCATTAGACTCCCTGTATTTCAAAATACATTAACACAACAAGATTCTGGAAAGTACTGCATAAAGAAATCTGCATGGCACATGACAATAAGCAGTCCTCATGAAGTTGCCTAATAATGTTTATTTAATCTAACATGAAAAATTGAAAATGACGGATGAAGGGTGTTACAAAACAGATGTATCTATAGGGGGAATTGCAATATTATATAACCTTACACCAGCATATACTCAATCGAAACTCAAAAGGGCACTATTAGATTATTATAATAAAATGCTTCTTTTTGGAAGCTAGACTACAAGTGCTGTTTAAATCAAAACTAACATTGACAACTCAGTTCCTTTTTCCTAGGCTCTATCACCTCCCAGGTAGCCAACAATATAAACCTGTGTAGCAATCGATAGTTAGCACCAAATGTAGAGAACTACAAGCACAGTTCTACTGCCAGTCATAGGAAACTCCCAAGTCTATATAATTAAGTTCCCTCCTTAGTATAAGTGATCTGAAGCCAAGCCAAATAGAAAGCTTATGGGAATTTAAATCAAAGCCTTCAACTTGGTTATGAGATTTTACAAGAAACTTTTAAATACCACTAATACTTTTAACACTCCCCCTCAAATGCAAGGTGTATGCAATAGCATTGCATTTGAAAAGGGTTGACACTAAAATAGGAAAAATCCGAAGTCCGAGTCTTGATAATGTCGTCATAGTGTGCAACTCTTGGAAAATATGTCGAGTCAAAGAGGAATGGATAGAAGTATGGTGGTACAGATCGAAACCCAAGAAAACGGTGACGTAGTGCAGAAGAAGCGTGGCGCCTTACAAGCTCAGGGCGGCTACTCAGAAAGAAGTGACGGCATCATAACGACTTCTATAATGTGCACGTGGCTCAGAGAGAAGAGCGGTGGCTGTTGCCATGTACAAGGGAAATTCCTATACTTCTATGACTGACAATAAATTTATGGATTCGCATGGCTTAGACGAACTAAAAGAGATGCTACGGACTTGAATGGACGCAACGGAAGAAACGACACAAAAAACAATTCACGAGCAATCCAGCTACCCCATCCTCCATCTGATCCATGTCACAAAGCTCCTCACGCGACATCTTGGCTAAGGAATCAATTCACGAGCAAGCAATACGCCCGACCGAACCACCCAAAAAGACACGCATCCACAGAGAGTGAGACAACTAGATCCAACCTAGCCCCAAACTCCAAAAATCCAACATTCGTCCGCTCGAGCCAGTCTCTACTCCCCTCTACTCCATGAGGTCCAAGTTCTCCATGGCGAGGGGCTCGCCCGCGCCGAGCAAAGCTGGTGCCCCCCGCCCCCCGATCCAGCCGGTGGAGACGACTGTAGCGCGGGAAGAGGCTGGAGGAGAGCTACCCGAGGCCCTCGGCGACGACCGCGGCGTCGGAGGGGGACCTGGATCGCGCCGAGGCGGGAGAGCGCGAGTGGACGGAGCCGTCGATGGAGAGCTCCCGACGGCGATCGAGAGGCAAGAGAGAGGACGATCAGGGTGATCGTAGAGATTTGTGTGATCAAGAGAAAGAAATAAAAAGGGGAAGAGCGGTTTGGCTCTGAAATTTATCGTGTTCATTGTGTTCTCAGACGTGGTCGTAAACAACTTACAACCAAAGCGAGCAGGGGATCGTAGGCGTGATCGTAAAGGAGTTACGACCACGACGATCGAACAGCAGCGTGCGCAGGAGCTGAAGACGTGGTCGTAAGGAGTTACGACCACGGTCGTGGAGCAGGAGCTGTGGTCGTAAGGCGTTACGACTACAGCGTCGACAGAGCCTTCGGCGTGGTCGATAGAATCATTGTGTGGTCGTAACTTCCGCTGAAGTTTACGACTACGTGGTCGAAGCAGCGAGGCGTGATCGGAGAGATCACAGTGTAGTCGCAACGACTGTCTGTGTGGTTGGAGAATCAACAAAGCGGTTGTAGCGACACAGAAGGTGGTCGTAGCCACTACAACATGGTCGTACGGCTCCAGGAGGTGGTCGTAGCGACTACAGCAGTCGTAAGGCCTGTAACATGCCATGACCTACATACGTACGCAGCAACAATTGTACCAGCATTGAATCAAATATTCCCTTCAAATTTCAACAAATGCATATTTTGGGACTTGAAAATACCAGCGAGGACTGGCACTCATGAGTCAAATATCCAGCAAGTACACATGGATCCGTTATGAACGGGACCCTCATCAGTCCGCACAAATCGCCAAACGCCCAACCAAGCCCATCGCACCATTGGTTGTACAGTACCATTCATCGAAGAATTTCTCTAAAGATCAAATTAAGATTAGTGGTGGTAGAATTAAGTTATTTGATTCACCTTGTGCCGTGAGAAGAGGTTGTACTCCGGCTGCTCGACGATGGGTCCGACGAGGTCGAGGCGGTTGGCGATCCCCCACGCGTCAGTGATCTGCTGCGCGGACCACTCGGAGGTGCCCCAGTAGAAGGCCCATCCCTGGTCGATGACCCAGTTCATGGCGCGCACCGTCTCCTCGATGGGCGTGGCGGCGTCGGGGCGGTGGCAGTAGACGACGTCGACGTAGTCCATGTCGAGGCGCTTAAGGGAGCCCTTGAGGCCCTCGACGATGTGCTTGCGGGAGAGGCCCTTGTCGTTGGGGCCCTGGCCTCCCCAGAAGAGCTTGGTGGAGACGACGACGTCGGAGCGGCGCCAGCCCAGGTCGCGGATGGCCTGGCCCATGATCTCCTCGGCGCGGCCGTTGGAGTAGACCTCGGCGTTGTCGAAGAAGTTGACGCCGGCGTCGCGGCAGGCCTGCAGCAGCGCCTTGGCCTCCTTGACGTCGAGCTGGTTGCCAAAGGTGACCCACGCGCCGTACGAGAGCTGGCTCACGCGCAGCCCCGACCGCCCAAGGTTATTGTACTGCATCTTGCTTCTCGCTCCTCCTCCTCCACCACCTCTTCTTCTCCGTCAACCTCGCCGCCACTCCGATCCGACCGAAATGGTTTGGACCAGCAGTGTTTGCGTGCGCGTTTGGACAAGACGAGGGTGGTGGCCTGGGGAGAGAGATAAAGAAGGCGACGACAGCCGGCCGGCCGGCCGGCCGGCCTTCGATTTTGGTGGTGCTCTACACAGCCGTAGCTTATAGCTTTTTAATACGGAAAGCGCTCTTCTGTTTTGGCAGGGCCTCAATCTGATTCTTCTATGCCGTGGAAAAAGGACGGCCACGCCAGCCGGCCCGGCCGGCCTACCGTCTATCTTTCTTATGCCAAGTACTATATGTTACTAGTCTGTAGGATGCAAACCGAACCGATACGAACGGATATTAATTTCGTATCTTTTTTCATATTTTTTTTGTTGGAGTAGAAGTTGAACACGAATAGTACCAAATACGAATACGAATGCAGATATTCTCGGTCACAAATACGGAGCGAATACATGCCGCTCAAATACGATTAGTTTTGGTCACGAATATTTGATCGGATAATACGCGAAAGCAAATTTCACATGGTGACAAGGATAAATTAAGCAACTAGTAAATTCTATCTAGCAAAGTAGCAAGTAAATGATAGAGACTAGTTAAACAAGTAGTAGCTAACTATCTACATGTCACACGGTTCAAAAGTACGAATTGTCCATAGCCAAGTAGTCAAGTACATCACTAGTTCATTTAACTTCATTACATTTAGTAAATGATTCCACAAGGCCTTCGTACCCCTTAAGGTCTCACATCGAACTTTGTGAGGACATTTATTGCACTTACCCAAAGTTGTTTCTCCTTTCCACCATTTTTGTGTATCAACAGTCACCGTTATTTAATATAGTGGTCCCAAATCTTCGAGGTACACTTATTCTGCTTCTTCTCAGCAAGCTCAACTTCTCTGGTGCAAGTCACAGTCCCAGTAATAACGGTATACTTATTGCCCAACATAGATTTTCAATCAGAAAGCATTCTATTTCTTACTGAACAAACGTAGAGTGTAAAAGAGAAACTGTAACAGCTTAGGGTCCAAACCAGCTTAGACCTAACCCCATTCTAGATAGGCCACGCACACGTAGCAACCCGCTTGCACTTTCGTCCTCGCTTCGCGCAAAACGGTTAACTGGGGTGCTACCATTGGAACTCCTAAGCTTATATGTAAGTGTTTCTCAAGTTAAGCTAGTAAGTAGGACTAACCCACACTCTTATATGCACATACATATATGGGTCATGGTGTTACAGAAACTATCCAGTAACTATCCGTTTCCGTATACAGTAACTATCCGGAAAAATACCCGGATAGTTCCATATTCGTCGGATAATATTTTTTCAAATCCGTTTATGTATCCGATAAAAAATATCCAACTCCATCGGACCAGCAGTGTTTGCGTGCTCGTTTGGACAAGATGAGGGTGGTGACCTGGGAGAGAGATAAAGAAGGCGACGACGGCCGGCCGGCCGGCCGGCCTCCGATTTTGGCAGGGCCTCAATCTGATTCTTCTATACCGTGGAAAAAGGGCGGCCACGCCAGCCGGCCCGGCCGGCCTACCGTCTATCTTTTTGATGCCAAGTACTATATGTTACTAGCTCCTACTGCGGGTGGTGGCGCAGCCATGCGAAGCTGCATGGGATCCAAAGACTCGAGAGCTTCGGCTGGGGTGGGGCAGGCTTACGGTAAGTGGGCCAACTAGATTGGCCCAAACGGATGCAAGTATGGGCCACTCCCCTCCAAGCCATATAGCATATAGGCATATAGCATCATGACAACAAACTAGTGGGGACACCTGGATTTTTCAAGAGTCTTTGTATTCCCTCAACTGTTTATGATTTCAATTGCGTACAAACTGACAAAATAATCTTGCTTTAGCTTACAATACCATAACAAAGTTCTTACATAAAGTACAACATAACATTCGATTGCAGAGTTTAAAGGCTTCCAAGCCAAACTTATCTATATTACGGATAAAAGATAAAAAAAGACGACTACGCCACAAGCTACACTTGAGTGTAGGCTTGACCTAAAACGTGTGATCTTTATCATCGTAGTACCCGATCATCTACTAGTATATCCTCCTCATAGTACTAATTGTTTGAACCAAAATATGTCAGAATAAGTACACTTGTACTTAACAAGCTACGGTGGTAACATTTATAGTGGAGGGATTTCAAAGAATGTTTGGGAAGGAGGGCTTTGTTGGACCTATCACCACAATATCCCATATAGTTTAATTTGCAAGTATTTTGAGTTAAAACAAAAGAGTTGATAATTAAATTTTGAAAAGTAAGAGTAATGATTAATCATCTTCACCAATTACCACATTTTAACCACTTAAAGTCTACTTATGCCTTTAGTTTAGGTATCACCCTACAACATAGTTTCACAAGCCGGAAACACGGCACATTCGAATTATTGAGGTTTATCTCTGTAGATAGTGTCCAGCTTTATCCACAAGATGTCCATAACTTCCAATCATTGAGAAACAATATAACTGTTTAAAAGTCCCAAAGCATTAGTTTTCTGCCCTGTGAACTACGCATCCATCCTAGCAGTTGAGAACAAGCTGGGCCAAGGCAAGACTACATATCAACTACTTACATGGGTTTCTCCATTGTGAAAATACGTCTAGCAACACCCAAAGGCTCACCCCCGATTCCACCCATTACCTGCTACCATATAGTTTTCACCAACATACTTCATGAAGTGGGACAATGCACTAGGCTAAGTCTGATTTCTCGGTCCTGTGGATGAGTGATAATTATGTCAATTTTATGGCACAAGGTTCTAGTCCGTATATGTTTTGGATGGAGCCACTTTCCAAACAGAGAACTCGTGCACACAACCACCGAATAGCATATGAACACAGTCACCCTTAAACCATCCAACCAACCTCCACCTTTAGCTAACATTTCTCAAATCATTGCCCTAAGCGAGCAATTCAATATTCATCACTCTCAATATGAACACGGTCGGCAAGCGCGCGTGTGCCAGGGGCGCTCGAGCGGTGCGGGGCATGCCAGGGGTGCTCGCGCGGCAAAGGGAACAACACCAGGATCTTGGGGAAGGGGGCTATATCTGGCAAAACGACACGCGAGGGGCTAGATTGGCCGTCGTTTCACCGAGAACATCACTCGAGGGAAAATTGTAAAAGAAGAGAAAAGAATGAAAAATAGGGAAAATAGGTGAATGGCATTCTGCAAAGCAATAAAACAATTTTTTTTTGGGGGATTCTTGATATGCATTTTTTTCTGAAGGTGGATAAGCAAGGTTATTAATTAGGAGGAAGCATCAATCTTCTGTCACCAGTGTTGCGTGGCATCCAAACAATGTGAGCATAGTATTGTGTGTCTCTTTGAAGTAACGAAAATCTTTTGTTGGGAAACTTAAAGGCACAAATATTTATGGTGGAGAAATCTTGGTCCACGGCTGGGGGGAGGCCGGCCGGTGGCGTGCTGCACCTGGAGACACACGACGCAGCGCGCACGCCGAGGGCGGAGGCCGCCGAGCAACCTGCACTTGCACTGGCCCAGCGCGCCCCTGCCCTCGCCGCCGCCGTCCGGGGAGCCCTTGGCCTTGTGCAAGAGGTTGAGCTCCTCCGCCACGAGAGAGGATGAGCCATGGCGCTGTGGCTTGCCTACCATCTTGGGAGCTGGAGGAAGAGGCGGAGAGGAAATGCAGTGCATACAAGAGTTTAGTGTGCAAGCTAGGTGTAAAGAGGAGAGGAATATGTATACACATAAACAGTGGCAGAACCAGGATTTGGCTACGCCCGGGCTAAATTCTAACAACTAAAAACTAACGTCAATTTATACCCATACCAGTATACCACAACATAACAAAAGTACATCAGAAACGCATCATTGATCCGCTTCATTTTGTATTCACTATTAATTCTATAGCGAATAATTGAAAGTAAGACATCAATAATCATTATTAAACCAACATCAATTTTGGTATCTTTAGTTTCTATAGCAAATGTTCACAAATGTTCAGTTTCAGGAAAAAAAATACTTGACAGGAGTTCAAGAAATATTGAATTACCTGAAAGATCTTTTGAGCTCTAAACCTAGATTTGAAGTAATATTGGTCTGATTACCAGCCATCTGAGGTGCAGCAAAGCTGAAAAAAAGCAAAACACATTAGATAATTTGTATGCAAAGCATTATCACCAATTCACCATCCAAGACTTTTGTAGAATCACTGAAATGCTTCTTCCAGTAACTGATGTGGTGGCCGGCTCAGCCGCGCAGGCGAGGGCCGTGCTAGGATAGTGCCAATGGGATTGGGGATTAGGGTTTCAGTCTTCCGTATACCACCGAAAGAGAGGGGAGAGCCGCCGCCGCCGTTGGGACGCCCGGACATGGGAGTTGGGAATAGACGCAAGAAGAGCACGAGTGGAGAAGAGCATGAGTTGCAGAACGTGGGCGCTAGGGTTTCCATCGTGGGCTGGGCCACTTATGCCTCCTCGGGCTGAGCCATTAAACAGTGTATTTTTCGGTCCGTTTAAAAATATTTTTGCACTGTTAATTTTGTTGGGCCTTCGGCCACATAAAGGTACAAGTGTGGTGATGATTTGGGTAGCATGGCATGTCTCACCATGCATGTGGCTGACGGGTGGTGTGGAGGCCGGCAGGACAGGGAGGCCAGCCCTAATGTGGAAAGTGAGGACAATGGCTAGGCTAGGGTTTTGTAGCATTGCTTGGCTATTATGTTTTACTTGAACAGGAGTGGGTGAAGCCTTAAGGTGAAGGCATGCATCCACGTGGACACATGAATGTTTTTTACCTACGTTGTTTTAGCACTAGCTACATGGGCCTATAACAGGATTAGTAATTACTAGCAAGTAAAACCAATTGCGTACTGGTTGAAAATCTCCCTATAACTACCTAGCTAGGGAATTGATTGGCTATTTTGTTGTGCATGGCAACACTAACACTAACTTTTTTGGCTTTTCTTTTTTTCCCCTGTTTCTTTGTATTGTCTGTGATGATATAATGGTTTTTTTAATTTTTTTGTCTTTTTATTTTTTATCAAAAAAGTTAATAGTCATTATAGTATAATTGCAGCCAAAACTCACAGCCATAAAGTTAAGTCAAAAGCTAGTTGAAGCATCACCTTAAGCTACTAAGTACTAGTGTTGCGTTGCACTGTACTTGGAAAAGTCAGGGCATGGCCATTACTTCACCAAGCTCCAGTTGTTCGGGGCCAGGGTAATGCCTCGAAACCCTTCTCCCTGCTTATTCACCGAATCTTGCATAAGTTATTATGTTGATTGTTAGAATTGATTCGTATGGCCATTTAGACAGTGTTTATTTATATGAATGCCTGAATGGTGAAATTGATACTGCCACTGTTTATCTGGTCGTGGGAGAGGGAGGAGAGAATAATTGAGATTAAATAATGTGACTGATTGAAGAGAGATTAAGCGTGTAGAATTTGATCCGCAAGAGTAAATGATGAAATCTCTAAATGTTGGATTGGGCGTTAGAGCGATGTCACTTGCTAGTATATGAATGTATTGCATTAGCAATGAATTGAATTAGTTAATGCTTGTTCAGGTAGTGGTTCGATTCTAGTGCCGTCAAGTTAACAAGCAAGTGCATGATAGAACGGTAAATTGTGATGAATGTTTGTTATTTATGTTTTCATGCCATGATTTACAGTATTTATGAGATGATGCATATGATTATGTGCTAATCATACCTTACTGAGTCTCTGGACTCACCCTTACTTTGACATTGTTTTTAGGGGGATTTGCTCATGTGCCCCAAAGTTTAATGGCGTTTGCTCAAATGCCCCATGATGTCTCACTGACATGTGGGCCCTGGACCCGCATGTCAGTGAGACATCATGGGGCATTTGAGCAAAAGCCATTAAACTTTGGGGCAAGGGAGCAATTTTTCCTTGTTTTTAGGAGAATGATGTCGACATGTATGGAATAGAAATAGTCTATTTGGCACTGCACATATGAAATAGCATTTAAGCTTTATACTGAGTTTTTATGTTTAACCTAGTGTTAACTTTTTTGTGGCTCGCCGTTTGGTTTAGTTTGCTTGCGAGCCATGGTGGTGGGTCTCCATGGTCGTGGAGCCCAAAGTCTGTTTATGTTATGGTTCGTGTAATATGAAGTTAGCTGGTTTTGCTATTATCCTATATTTATTTGTTGTTTGCTTCCTATGTGTAATCATAAAAAAAACAAGGGAGGTGCTGCTAAAATTTTGAAATGGTAAATATGTGGTGATAGTATATATCTTAGGCCCTGTGAAAAACCAGGATGTTACAATAGATATTGTGATGGACCGTACGACGCTAGCGCTCGGATCCGACTCCAGGCGCTAGCAACACCCTTTGATTTATCAAGCAAAGTTGGCGCAAGAGATGACGAGTGCAAAGACTTGTGCAGTAGCAAGAGCAAGAAAGCAGCGATGCCAAAGAATTTAAAGCTCTGTCTGGAACGTGTAGAGACTATATATGCAGAAAACAACTGCACTAGATAGAAGCTACTACTCCGTTTGTGAATCTACGGATTCTCAATAGAAACGCATTCATCCATCAGGAATCAAGAATCGTTTCGTTTGCAAGGGGAATTCATAGGATTCCTGGTTCCCGCAGAAACAACATGCTCCTCCGTTCAAATCTCCATGGGATGATACCACCCAGAAAAACGATACAAAGCATCCTCTGGCATTTAAAACACACCAGACGGAATCTGAGCTCAACCGTTACTTGCTTTCCGGCATTCGATCATGCCTGGCCAACATGGACACACACGGTATAAACAGAGGCAACACATAATAGTCTTGCCGAGGCAACAACCGAAAGATGTCACCAACGTAATGGCATTCGGTATATGAATTCCTTTTTTCTTGCACTGTTGATTTACATTATAATTTGTACATCTATAACTGGGGAGAAGCTACTAAGACGTTAACTCCCCCTACCACCCTTGGGTAAAAAAACTGATTTGAAATCTGCCCTACAAAGAATGATTTGCCTCGCTTTAAAAGATACGGCCTTTTCTAGTTACAAGGGAGGAATTCCATCCCAGCCCTGATGACTACCTATAAAAAAAACAGAAACATATCAAGCGGAAAGGATAGAAAAATTTACAACAAATCAAGAGATAATCTGGCGAGATATCTAGCAGTATAAAGCTCGAGATTTCACAGCCCTAATCCTGTAAAAACTGGAAGGCAGGATTCTCGATTAGCTCCTCGGCTGGTTTGACATCTGAGAAGTCCTTGTCCTGTATTGAGTTGGTGATATCATCAACTGAGAATGGGATGCTGCATTGCAAAAACAGTAGATTGAGAACCCTGGTTAGGTATTATCCAGACTCATCTAAGCAGCACAATCATCCACACATTAAATGAACTGGTACTTATGTCACCTTGAATTATCATCTAACAAAAATGAACTGCTTTCTGCATTGTTGGAATCCTCTGTCATTAGCACCCGCATGTTACTAAGAACCTGAAACAGAAGGGGGTTACGTTATTTTTATAATTTAATACCGTGTGAGAAATCCAAAAAAGGTGGGGTAGTATATGCATTATATTGTTACATCATTAATCAGATATTCACATTTAGTAGTGAACAAGGTGTGTCTGCATTATCTCAATTCCACGCAACTAGAAAACTGTGAATTTATGTACTTTTGCAGCCAAGAAATGGGAATAGCCTCATTAAAAATAATGCAGAATTGCAGTTAAAACAGTTAAGTTCTTAAGGAATGGAGCTCACATCTGATGACACGCTTTGGGTATTGTACTTGTCATCCCAGTATTGTGTACAGATTCTGTATAGTTGTTGGACGCTCAAGATCTACAATTGTAAATAATAGAACATGTATTAGAACCAAGATGCTTCCATACTTTACATAACAAGAAAAAATAAACCAGAAAAGCATGAGAGCTTCAACAAAATCGAAAAGTGGGTTTACAGTACTGAGATTTTACCGGACATAGGTCATTGACTATCTCATCATAAGATATTCTGAATTTTTGGAATATAACCTGAAAAAAGTATTAAAAATGTATTAGTACTTGCATGTTACACTCTATCTTAAGGCAAGATCAGTTGGAATTCAAACTCAAACTAGCATTTGCTTTATTCATCCAAAGCTATAAAGCTTATTGAATCCAAATATAACTATGGCAAAGTGCTAGGACGCTACTAAGAAAGATACTGCACTCAGTGGATGCCAAAATTATATCGCCCCATTGATGCACAAATCTCAACATGAATATATTAAAATCCACCAGTTAGCAGAATAGGGCACCGTACCAAAAAGCCAACGGCCTGTCTGATATGCTTGAGTTCATCCCATGATGATGCTGCATACTGTAACCAAGAAACTTCAGTAAATTGAATCATATAGGGAACAGACTAGGCATTCACACAACAAGCAGATCACCTCAGCCGTTGTCTTTGCACACCACAATTCCAACTCGGCTAGACCAGCTTTGACAAACTCTCCATTGCTAAAGGAGCAGCACTCACGACGAAGGAGTAGACTGCAGAACAAACAGCAACCCATGTACTGCACAAGTTTCCGCATGTACCAAAACTAAAACATTGAAAGAAAAGTTTACCTGTTGAATAGCTGTACATTAATGTATGAGAATATCTGGGTGAAAATTTTCTGAGCTAAAACTGGGGGTACCTGAGTACAAACAAAAGGACAGTTAAATATACATCCAGCAGATGAATCGCATAGAAACGAAGAGAGATACATACATGGTTATCTTGCAGTATCTTTAAAAGGATATCCAAGCTCTCGATAATTTTCTGCCAGTGGTTGCTCTGAGATTGGCCAGATAATCGTCCAGAAATTCGCAACATGCTAGCCTTCATTGTTCTTGGAGCCTTGTCGTTAACAAGAACATAATTAAGGATAAACCATGAATCTGTTTTTAGTCCTTTGCCAACTTGTAGGGCACAATGCCAATTATCAACAAACAGCAAAATTCTAAAAAGATAATATGTTACCTGGATACATAGAGAAATCAAAGATGACATTTCCTTTTTAATATTGTCTCGGATGATTCCATATATCTTCTCCACATAAGCAGTTAATTGCTGCTTGAAAAGCAAGGCAGGATACTTGGCCTCAACTTGGCAGACAACATCAGTTGCCTCAACATGCATGTTGACAAAAGATGCAGACCGCAAGCCCTATACGAATGAATTTACATTATCAAAGTTCAATACCACATTCTCCAATTTTTCCCCTTAATTTTTCAAGCATGAAAAGGACAATGACATACTTGAGCCATTCTACCAAATAATGATGTTGGCTGAGGAGGTTTCTTTCGTGAAACACTTCCAGGTGCACCAGCGGCTTTGAGACTTCTCTGTAGCAGGAACAACAAGCTAGACGTATTTGAGAGCCAGTAAGCAAGGTTGTCATTGTCCTCCTCGTTCTGCATCAAAGACTTGACAATATAAGCTTACTGTGGGAAAAAAGAAACTTGCTACTTCCAAAATTCAAAAGAACATTAAATTACTTTTATACTCATAAAGGAACGTAGTAGCAAGTTCATTTTAAAAAAGCAATCAGACTTCCATATAAGGTCAAAACAATATCACGCAACCAAACTGTGCATTGGTCTAAAGGAAGGCTAAAGAATAGTGAAGCGATGTCATTGTTGATTTCTTCAGTAATAAAGATTTGGACAAACAAAATAAATAACAAGTGAATTGGGTATCCATATTTAAGTCTTGCACGCACCATGCCCAGTTTTTTCGCAATGCATTGTTTCAGGTTGAAATTTGATTTTAATTACTTTATTAGCAAAAGATGGCTTGGTCTTCATAAAAGGGGCATTTTTGCACTTTAACTGACGTTTCAGTGTCTTCAAGAAATATACTCTCATAAAACATAGCATCAAAACTTACCCAAACAAAGATACTACCAAGAAAAAAATTGACCTTCTAGAGCACAAAATAACTTCCAGTGGAAAGTGTGATGTGCAAAAACAAATTTTGGTCAGAAATTGGAAAGTTACCAAAATAAGAGGGCGACTCCAATTTTCTAACATACAGCTAGAGATAAACTGGACATTGGTCAGCTCCCGAATCAAAATTTCAGTGGATAACCACTCATTTATATAGAAAAAATTCTAGTTCCACTTCTGGTTTGAATACTAAGAAGAACATCCAGGTTCCATATTTACCTCTATTGCAGATCCTATTAACTGAATAAGACGGTCAAATACACTGGTCTTCTCCGCCTCAAAAGATTTCCAGTGAAGAAGACATTTATATATGGTGAAAGCAGCAACTGGCTTCCCCGCACAATAGCCAAGGTTTTTTGCTACACAGTCAATAAGTGCATCAACGTTTTCCTACAGAAAGCCAAGTGTCAAATAATCATGTTTACAGAAGCAACTTAAACAATAAAATTTGTTGACCTACAAGTTGCCTGTCAACACAAGATTTTCTCGACTTTGGGTCGCCATTCCCATAATCCTTAATAGCAGGGGGTGCACTTTGGGGTTCCTGAAAAAATGGCAGCAGCTTTTTGTAAGATTATGGACACAATCGGAAGTTGAAGAGACAAAAGATAAATATTAAGATGTAAAAACTCAAACCTTTGGCTCTTCAACCTCATGAAAGCCATTCTTCAGGTTCTGAATAATAGATAAAAAAGCAGAAGAAGGTGAGCAAAGGAACATAGGCATTTCAACAGAGAAGGAACAAAGAAACGCTTTTTGCAAGCTATTACTTGTACGTTTGGAAGAATTGGAATTGACAAATGTTCAGACATGCTCTTGACTGGCAAGCTCAACAATGCTTGTCTTTGCACTTTCTCCTCAGATTCCATGTTGGATATTTTCTCCTGAAGCCTGAAGCAGAATAACAAAACAAATATGCCAATCAATGTAATAGCTATAGTTTCTCACTAATCAAAGTATATGCAGAGGTGCTTATATTATGAAACCGGGTTAAGAAAATTGAACAACCTTAGCATTGCCATATTCATATCAACAATTTTCGACTCAGCATCCATTGACTTTTTTAGCCTCTCCTCACTGATTTTGTTTGTTTCTTCATATTTCTTCTCAGTATCATCAATCTTCTTTTCAAGAGAACTGACCAGAGTCTGTAGTCATGGAATGTCAGTATTATAAACATAGCAAGTACTGCAAAGGTATCAATCCAGGTTATGTTCAGGTCTCACCTTAAGTTTATCATTTTCATCTCTAAGCTTATTCATCAGCTCTGTATCTACAACAAAGACCTCTTTAATAACTGGAACTATCTCCACGGACTTCTTGGCTGCCTCTCTTTCCTTTACTAGCATTTCTTTTGTTTCTTGGCACTGTTGTTGCACCTCCTGCAAGGCAGCTTGCAACTTCGCATTTTCTTGTGATTTAGCTTCCTCGAGATCAACCTATATGAACAGCCATGCATTAAGCAATAGCAATATATCCTCAGATTAACTATGCAAAGTTCCGTGTTTTACTTCTACTGAAAACACGACAAATTCCTGAGTATACAGATTAAGATCACCCAGTCCCGATTCCCAAAAGTCTATGATGCCATATGGTGATAACGTTTTACAGATATACAGAACAGTTTGCTCAGATCACCCCTTTTTCCCTCAAAAAATGTTGCTGTTCTTGGATGTGTGCTTCAAATAAACAATATTGCAAAATACCATTGACTGTATCCTTTTTATATAAGGCCACCAAACAGCGAGTTGAACCATTAACCAAGACAACATATTTGTGTACGTTGAATTGCACATAAATTATATAAATTGGAGTGCATAAACCCAGATGACGCTATATCAGTGACATATGGTACTCTTCAAGTTAAATTGACATGATGAAATTTTATAACAAAAAAACTCACTCGCATGCGTTTCTCCAACTGTAGCCGCCACGTAAGCTCTTCAACTTGCTTTTCCAGTTTATTTTTGGCAGCTTGCAAAGCGCCAGTTTCCCGTGCAGCCTGATAAGCAATGAGAATGGATAAGAAAAACTGAAATTTCATACAAAAGAAAATATACATATACTCCACTATTCATCACCAAGGGTTTTCATACCGGTAGTCCAGTACTAAGGCCTATAAAAATCATACAAGGGCAGGCATATCAAAAACAGTAAGTCCAATATTGCACACTATCCTGTAACACTGATGATTCCAGGAAACTTGGGTGTGTTGAGAAGATTTATCCAACAAAATTTCTAGTGCCCAGCTCAACATATTTTCATGGAAAATATAACAAGTGCCCGGTGTGCTCAAACTTACCGTTTTGAGTTTTCGAAGCTCCTTTCTAGCAGCTCTTCCTCTCCAGGCACACTGTGTAGTTATTGCAGCCTTCTTCGTTCTTGAATAATTCAACCTCACCAAGAATTGACGGCAGCAACTCTGAAATAGAAATATGCACAAGTATAAAGTTCAGAGAACATTTTTATCTGATTTGCTAATTCGGAGTACTAAGGACTATGCACCTACACTAATGCTTATCTATGCATTAGTAGTAGTAATGAAGTTGTAGGGTTTCATCAAGGTGATACAAAATTAATTGCAATGTGCACATATATGCACAATGTTTAGAAGAAACATTCCAACAGAAAAAAATTAGTGCAATCCAACCTCAATCCACAAAGCATAAAATTATGCATCATGAGCAGGCTTTCAGCTCTTGATTTCATGAAAGAAACAACTGAGGTGACTGCAAATGTGTGATTCAATTCAAAGTCTCCATTAATCATTACAAAGGAGGAAGTTTCATAAATTATACTTCCCTCTCTAATGTTGAATGGTAAAGTAGAAAACTGTTATCTACCTCCCTACTCAGGTAATCATCCAGCCAAGAACAGTGTTACAACTGCTGACTAGGCAAGACAACCAATGAAAATTAACATGATTTCTGCAGTTTCAGAGCTACCACCAAGGCAACAACTGATCCCAAATATATCAAGGGAAAAATTCTTAATACTTCTGTCGGTTGCTATTCCCTACTAATATCCATTTGCTTGTTTTCATACATGTACACGAAACAGGTTTCTTTATTTTTCACGTTACCTGGATAATAATCGCAGCACTTGTTTGTCGTCTGAAGTGGAGCTCTTTACGTGCATCCATCCCACGTAAAGTTGATTGAATGGTAACCGCTGAAGCATAAAGCTCATTGTATGCTTTTCTGGCGTTATGCATACGGTAGCAAGTCTGGATCTTGAGAGAAGCAGCTTCTCTGCGGAGACTGTGGTAAACTCTTCTTGCAAGCTCCCCTTCATATATTAAACCAAAGCAATGTCAAAAAATCATCGCGCGGATAAAATTAAATCAAGTAGGGACAGAGACTACAATTTGGAACAACAAAAAACTCACCATGACAAATTGTCTGAAGCTGTACAGCTGATCTTCGCAGTGCAATGAAACTCTTCCGTGCCAAAAATGAGCGGACTTTCCTCTGAATCATGCTGGCTGAATGTCCTAACACTTCATTTCTACGAGCATCAAGTTCAGCCATTTGACCAGCACGAAGAAATACTTTTGTCTTGCCAATCTAGGAAATGCCATTTGCAAAAGGCATACAATTTAGTCCACACATCAAGAGCGAAAAGGATAGAATTATACTAGATGAAAAAGAGGTCCATTCTGAAGGGTAATATCTATCTTATGTTATTCACCTAATGACCTACAATATTAACTTGCAGTGCATATGTTGTACACTGTTCTAAACATCTTGACTCTACGGCCTACACAACTAGATATTTATATAGGAGAGAGCACAACTTTCTTGCATATTCAAACATATTTCTATCATACATGCTATGAATTATAAAAACTGGCAGATGGTAATTTCTTTTAACTAGCGTCATGCCAATATGTAGCTCCAATATAAAGATGTAAATTTCTCCTTAATATCCATTACCTGATAACCTTGCAGATCTACCTTCTCTAACAGCTTCCTTACAGCAATAATTTCATCAGAACTAGTAACAATGAACACAAAACCAGATCAATAACTAAGCTCAGTCAACTAAACCAAGAAGCAAGAATACAGTACAATATTGCTCATTATTCATTGATAATGTAATACCTTCCACTCAAAACATCAGGCGTAAGAATACCAAAACGATCTATGAACTCATAAAATGTTCTTCTAGTTGGATACCCAGCACAGCTTATCCTAATTGCTTCCATAACCCCCTGAGGAAAGACAATAATATAAATACAGAAGTTGGAACTCGTAAGCAAAATAAATGCCAACAGAAAATCTTACTCCGCATCTGAGCTGCTGAAGAACATTCTGGTTCTCAAAAACTGCTGGCTTCAACAAATTATTGGGCTTTACACAACGGATATAGTGGGGCTCAGTTGCACTCAAAGTTTCCAATAGAGCTTGCAATTGTTGCTGCATTTTATTATATAAATATTAAAAGTATGAAGAACTGGAAGCAACTGAAATCCAATTGAAGCATTAAACAGAAGTGATATGCACCTTGAACCTGGAACCAATGGATGAAAACTTTGACGATTTTGAGGAATCCTCAGAGAGAAGAGGGAAAAGGCCCGAAACAAATGAACATTTTGAAGCACTCAAGAGAGCCTGATGTTCAGCAACTACATAATCTTTATTTTTGTCTAGAAATAACTCTGTTTGATAGGTGACCTATACATGAACATACTTTCACATTAGATTTGATTCTAAGAACATTGCTAGCTAACTAACAAAAGCAAAGGCAGTTCATACTTACATCTCCCGCATAATGACATATTGTGAAATCTGACCGAGATAATTTTGGCTTAGTAAAGCGCTTGTTATTTTTGAAAGTTTGGTACAATTTCTGAGCAAAAGTCTCATGTGTCGATCTTGGCAACATACTGCAACACAAAAATCATAAGTAGACAGATTAATTAATTGTAAGATTCAATTGTTGTATGAAAACCAGAATAAACAATAAAATAGTGATATATTATCACTGATCCATACCAAGCTTCATCTAGAAGTGCAATAATTCCACCAGGTTTCTGTAAGGGAAGAATGGAATCTTAGATGGAACATAGCAAAATAATACAGTGACATGACATCACCAGAGCGTTTCAGCAATGTCAAAGCAAATATATAATGAGCACAACTGTCTAAGAATTGAAGCTAAGAATCAAAGTAGCAGCAGCAGCTATAATTGATTGTCAGGTATGTTGCATTTACAGGGGGTCTTTGGTTGCATGTATTCCTCATCCCTGCAAACGATGGCGCAGTTGGATGAGCCCAACCCACATGGGATGTGCAAGTGATTTGTTTGGTTGGATGTCTGAGAAAGGTGATACAGGATGGGGCATTCAGAGCATCTGATTGATCGAATGTTCGGTATTATTGTTGTCTGAAAAAAAATCGATATGAATAAGAATAACAAACACCTATGAAAACATACTAAATTACCAATAATCACCACTTATTGTCATTTATCAACAATAAACCACCATTGATCACTAGCAAGTAATGCTAATAGTCCTTCTGAAAAAACTAATGCATAGTCACTAACCACCAGTAAGTAATACTGACCATCACTAATTACCGTGGATCACCAGTCATGGATAATTGCTACTAATAGTGTGTGATTAAGCGAGCCCGCATGAGCATGCCACATCTCACCATGTGGTAACTAGAGGGAATATTCCAATATGGCATGACATTGGGGAAAACAACCAAAATGGGGCATCCCCTCATGGCCTCATTTGCATGAGCTCATTCAGTTTAGGCAACCAAAACAACAGGATGGGTGCAGTGGATGGTGAAGAAAACAACCTTATCGATGAGATCAAGAACATCCTGATTGTCAATGAACTCAATATAACTCCAGTTAATTTCTTCTTTAGTGTACTCTTCCTGCTCCATCTTAAAGACATGCTGCAGGAAAGCAGAACTTCAAAGTTAAAATCTCTTTTTAAAAAAACTCAGTGACGATGAAACTGCGAGTTGTGAAACCAACTAAGAAGGCTACAAACTTGCCTGATTAAAGTGCTGTTGCAGTTTTTCATTTGTCAGGTTGATACAAAACTGCTCAAAGCTGTCAAGACAATAAATAAATAAATTACATCCGGGCAATACAAATAATAAGTCCATTATAATTAAAGAGCAATAATAGAAAGGAATCAAGAATGAAACAAAATCATGAAAGAATTAACAGATGACAAGAAAACTTTATGCACCACGAATCCACGATCAAATGTACTAATCTTAGTCAGCTTGATGATCAGGGAGGAACTTACGGAAAGAAACATTAGATAACGTGATAACAGTCCTGAGAATCTACTTCCTACCATCTGTGATCTTAATCCTTTTAAAACAAATAGATGTACGTATATCAGCAGACCTACATACACGGACTGTTCAACTAACAGCACTCAACTGATAGCGTGATTGCGATCTCTGGACCAAAAACAATAAGTTCACACCAAACATGCAAAAGCAACACCCTGCATCCAACACATCTTTCACTTGCTTGTATCAAGTGTTACATTCGTACCATATACTACAGGCAACATGTAAGAAATTACAGAAAACAAAGCCATGCTGAATCTTCAACATGTAATCAAATGTCAATGAAGAGGCACAGGAACATGGCATCTTCTGTCAGTGGATAAAGTTAGTTCTCCAGCACGAGATATATGGAGCCCCACTGTGAACAAGAACTTCAACAAAGAGAAGTAGCTAATAATTATGCCCCAATCACTATAAATAAAGCTATGGAGAGTTGGAGACAAATAGCCACCATTTACTAAGAACTAAATTGGGCCCAACCCAACAGTTTTCCTCTGGCTAGCCAATCTAATTGACAACAAAAACACGTCCAACATGCAATCAATCATCAATAGCGTACCAATTAAGCACCTGTTTGTCTTGAAGCTTTCAAACCCATAGATATCCAGCACTCCAATTAAGCATTTTGAATTAGGATCTTGGCCGATAGAGCTATTTATCTTATCCACAAGCCTAAGATCAAAGAACATTTGCCAGATAAGCACCAAGTGGAAATATGTGTACAAAATAGTCAATTAGTCATGCACCTGCTTTTGAACTGGAATAACAGCCTGTGCAAACTTTTAAATGGACTTACCAATCAAATAACCGTGAGTACACAATCTTAGCAAGTGCATCTCTACTTCCTTTGGCAGCCTCAGGTTCCAAAGTTTTTACTATGTTCTCATCGCGAGTCACAATAACACGTTTACACAATGAATCTTCTAATGCTTTCTCATCGCACCTACAAGACCAAATTTGGAGCTCTTGTCAGATAGTACAACCATTCAAGAGGTTATAAAAAGAATCCAAAGAGACATACATGAAGAGCTCAGCAGCTGTCCTTAAATGAAATAGTGATTTTTCATCTTTAGGTTCCGAAGAATCTCCATCATCCCCTTCTACAAACTCAACATTTCCCAAGTGGAGAATGGCAGCAACAACCCGGAAAATTGCTTCCTAAAGCAATGTACAAACATGAAGTAAGCTCAAGAAGTGTGGATAAGCTTACAGTGACCAAAAAAAGGTTGGGGGCAATCATGGCAATCATTACAGGACCAAATGTGTACCTGCTCTTCAGAACTGATTCCAATAATATCCATAGCCTTTCTGGTTTCAAGATACTCTTTAGATTCATCTAGGCCTTCAAGCTTATAGCAGTTGGACTGATTAAGATAGTGAAATGTTCGAGGATCTCCCAGTTTATATCTCTCAAGTTCCTGGTAGACAAAAAAATGTATCATTTAGCCACACGCCGCTTGCAAATATGAAATACAATATTTTAAACAGCAGAAGCGGCAACGATATTTAGTGTTCCAATATATTGTAAGGGTAAAAAAGGTAGCTAGAGGAACATGCCATTGAAAGGCTTTCGTGTACCAAACTTTGATTCACACGGAGGGGCTGCTATTCCCTTCGTGAGAGAACAGCAAACAATTAGGAGAAAAACCTGTCAGCGCGGGGGCTAGAAATCTTAAATTTTAATTAAGTACTATATTAATGCTACAGTGTGCATTCCATAGAAATGTTATCCCTTCACGCTGACTGATATGGAAGTTGTGGCATGATTCGGCAAGCAATAGAAAAAATAATCAAATGAGAGAATAACCAGTCAATTTAAAGATTCTTGCGAACTCTCAGTTTGATTGTCCCAAATAAAACAAATCAGCATCTACTTAGGATAAAATAGTGGGATTGTGATCACATTATGTTATGTCAAACTGAAAAGTGGATCATGGCCTTGTTTATATTGGCTTCTAAAATCTGTTTTTCTACAGTAAATGATTTTTCTACAGTACCTAACTTTTAAACGGAATATCTTTTCAAAGCAGGGTCTACTAATCGATTGTAGTACATACTGTAATGGCTTCATTTATATCGACCAAAATCGCACGATGTCTCTGTCTCTACAAACTGTTACGATTCATAAGCCAAAGCCAAAATCTAATATAAACGGGCCCTATGTGTAGTCAAAGCAGCATACAATTACAGGGTGTGTAGTTTATAAATTTGCCTGATCAAAAAAGGGCATGAATAGACAAGGGACAGCACCTCAGGTGGGGCAGAACAAAGCATGTAGAAACAGTGGTAATTTCTCTCTGGATCAGATATTTGACAGACACGAGATCTCTCAAGAAGATACGTTCTAACGGCAGCTCCTGATATTCTCCCTTTCTGATCAAACTGGATCTCAACAAACTTACCAAAGCGACTGCAGTAATAACGGTGACAAAATTGGTTGAGTGAGAAAGATAGTTACCCACAATACCAATAGAAACAATCAGATAAAGAATGCTTCTTACCTTGAATTATTGTTTCTGACAGTCTTTGCATTTCCAAATGCTTCAAGAACAGGATTAGACTGTGAGAGGAATACGAGTTAATCAATTGAACAAGAATGTCAGATGGTCACAGAAATAGTTATTCGGAACTAGGTGAGTCTCCGAAATTATCACCTGAAGAACTTGCTTCTCCACGGTTCGCCCTTCAGAGGCAGCCTTCCCACCCATGTACGCAAGATAACGCATGATCATTTTAGTGCTTTCTGTTTTACCAGCACCACTTTCTCCACTTACGAGAATTGACTGACTTACTCCTTCATTTAACATCAGTCTACAACAGTAAAGTAACCAAGATATTCTCCTCTCAGTCAAACTCAAAAGAGAAAATGCATTGAAAATTTTTATGGAAAGTACCTATTTAAATTATAAACCACCTAGTAATTATCAACATATTTCAGAATGAACCGACCTATATGCAACATCTGCAACAGCAAAAGGATGGGGGCTTAATTCACCAAAAGCTGCCCCTTTATATTGTTCCATCATCTGAGTGTCGTACAGATGAGGAAGTCTTCGGAAAGGATTTACAGCAATCAAGATATTTCCAGTATACGTCTGGTTTCAAAACGAAGAAGTTGGAAACACGTATTAGAGAAGAATGAATGCCATTACTTAAAAAAATAGTATTAGTGGAAAACATATATGCAAAAATATAATCAGGTTATATACAACGATCCTAACTCACATAAATTTCATTCAAGTCATATCTAGATTTCAAATTCTGAAGAACACCGGGTTCGTGCAGATAGGCAAGCTTTGTCATGTCATCAACTCCGCATGGTGATTCCTCGGGATCCTTAGCATGGACATGAGATGCTTTTGCTGTAACCTGAACAAAGGACCAAAATTGAACTCAGTGCAAATGTCCTTTTCTAAGCATTTTGGCTTTCATGGAAGGTCAGCTCAGCTTCAGATGGTCTTCCTAAGAAGTTTAGATATTGCAAGTCCAGCGCTAATAATAAACTTGCCAGCTGGTCATATTCTAGCAATCAATACCTATAAACAACTTACCGTCTTTTCATTTGAACACTTGACCGTAATCGTGTCTCCATGGACTTTTATGACCTCCCCATCAATCCAGGCCACATCAGGATCTTCAACCCAAACCTGGGATCCCACCACGATGGTAGCTTGAGCCGCCTGCAGGAATACAGTTTGACATTAAACACCCGCATATTGCTTGATATGAAAAAATGCATTTTGCCTAAAATGTCGACGATCATGCATTCCACAGTCATCACAGCCTACGATGCATGGATACGTGAGACTGTAGCCGTGTCCGTATCGGACACCGTGTTGGACACGGACACGGCTCGGACACGGCACGGACACGTATTGACGACGTGTCGGAAAATAAACGATTAAAGAAAAATAATTTTAATTTTGGACATGTATTGGACACGCGATGGACACGTATTGGCCCATTTAGACGATACGGCCCATGTAAACCGTGGCCCATTTGGTTTAGCCCATTAGTATTTACCCTAATCAATAATCCCATCTCTCGTACGCCTCCAGGCTCCAGCCCCTCACTTTTGCCTCCAGCTCCTCGCCTACTCCCTCTTCCAGCGGCCGGCTCCCGACTGCTACGGCACATAAATCCTTCCCGGCCGGCGGTGGCCTCCTCGCCTGACGCCTACTCCCTCTTCCAAGCGGCTAGCTCCCCGACTCTGGCGGCCGGCAGCTAGATCCTTCCCCAGTGACCAGCAGCCGGCCTCCTCGCCTCGTCTCCTCCAGGCGCTGCTCCTCCAGGTGCTATTCCTCCAGCCTCCTCGCCTCCTCTCTTCCAGGCACTGCTCCTCCAGCCTCCTCTCTTCTCCCCTTTTCCTCGGCGACGGCCAGATTCTTCCTCGGCGGGTAGCCAGCCTCCTCGCCTCCTCTCATCTCCAGGCACTGCCTCCATTCTTCTCACCTCCTCTCTGCTCCAGCATCCAGCCTTCTCCTTCTCGCCTTAGTAAGCACACTTTGCCCTTTAATCTATATTTGTTAGTTTGTGCAGCAGATTGCCTTTCAATCTACACGGCTATGGACCTCAAATTATTACCCAAGAATCAAGATCATATTTCCTTCGGTTTATGTCATTCAATAGTGTAGTGATTTATTGACTAGGCTAGATTAGTACCATATACATTTTGATCTACTTCATAAACGACAACTGTGTCATTCTCTTTTGTGAAACTTGTCACCAACAGAGGATTTGACCGATATCACGATATGGAGTCCGGGGGATCAAGCTTAGCAAGAGGGGAGCACCAAAACATCAAGGCTCCTTTGTGGAATCATGTGGATAGTTTAGAGAGGACAGGTGCTAGTGGAGGGAACGTAAGATTCAGATGCAAGTACTACAATCAAGTGTATACTGGGAGCTACTCTAGAGTGAAAGCCCATCTGCTCAAAATATCTAATGGTGAAATTAAGATGTGCCCAAAGGTAACCGTACCTATCCTTACTCAGCTTAGAAATGAAGTTGCAAAGGTTGAAGAAGAATTAGCAAAAACAAAGCCAAGAAATATTCCGATTCCAACTTCTGCAAGTAGTACTCCTAGCGTTAGTATTGCTTCATCAAGCATGGGCACTAAACGAGGGGAGTTTCATCCTTGGAGAGAGCTTTCAACAATGAAACTCGCCAACAATTGGATGCTATGATTGCGAGGATGTTTTATTCTTCAGGTTTGTAATCTATAATAGGAATGAAACATCAAGACTCCTTTTTTGGATGTTGCTGCCTGTTGCAACTAATTTTTTGTTGTGTTATTTGTTTACAGCATTGTTTTTCAATGTTGCAAGAAATCCACACTACCAAAGTTCATATACCTTTGCAGCAGATCACAACATCTCCGGTTATGTCCCTCCTAGATACAACAGACTAAGAACTACTCTTCTTCAGCAAGAGAGAGCTCACATTGAGACTTTATTGGAGAGGACAAAGAGCACATGGTCTGAAAAGGGGGTGACCATTTGTTCAGATGGGTGGTCAGATGTGCAGAGACGGCCACTCATAAGCTTTCTAGCTGTTTGTGAGAGTGCACCAATGTTCTTGAAAGCTATAAATGCTGAAGGCGAGGTCAAGACAAAGGAGTACATTGCAGAGAAGATGATTGCTATTATTGAACAAGTCGGTCCAAAAAATGTGGTCCAAGTTATCACTGACAATACTGCAAATTGCAAAGGTGCGGGTTTGATTATTCAACAGACGTACAATCATATTTTTTTTGGACTCCCTGTGTTGTTCATACACTGAATCTTGCTCTAAAAAGTATTTGTGCTGCAAAAATGCCAAGAACTAATGATGAAGTCCTCATCCTTGATGAGTGTCATTGGATAAATGAAATTGCTCAAGACGCTAACATTATCAAGAATTTTATAACGAACCATCGTATGCGGTTTTCAATGTTTAATGAGTTTAGCAATATGAAGTTGCTTGCTATTGTCGAAACAAGATTTGCTTCGGTTGTGGTTATGTTGAAGCGATTTTCCATGGTCAAGAGGACACTCCAAAGCATGGTAATTAGTGAAGCATGGGAGGCTTACAAAGATGACAATGGCCAAGCACAATTCATGAGAGACACAACTCTCAATGAAGTGTGGTGGGGCAAGGTTAACTACATTCTTCAATATACCGAGCCTATATATGAAATGTTGCGAGTGGCGGACACAGAAATACCATGTCTTCATCTGATTTATGAGATGTGGGACACAATGATAGAGAATGTAAAGAAAGAGATATATAAGTGGGAGGTAAAGCAAGATAATGAAGAATCCACCTTTTACTCGGTTGTTCAAAACATATTGATTGATTGATGGGCAAAAGGCAACACTCCACTTCACTGTTTGGCGCATTCACTTAATCCAAGGTGAACTATTTGTTAATTTGCTGCTTGCTAACATATTTGTTTTAGCTATTATAAAGTGTTAATTCATTCATTTTCTTATCTAGATATTATAGTGACAAGTGGATCAATGGAGGTGTTGGCCGTCCCTCACAGGGACCTTGAGATTTCTCAAATGAGAATGAAGTGTTTTAAGAAGTTTTTCCCTGTAGTTGACTAGTTTAGACAAGTTAAAGATGAGTATGCAAGATTTTCCATGTGTTCCAGAGAATTTAATGACTTTGATTCCATTTATGATAGAGGGATCGTTGATCCAATGAACTGCTGAGCTAATCATGGACAATCCATTCCAATGTTGCAAGATTTGACTCTCAAATTAGTTAACCGACCGGCCTCATCTTCTTGCTGCGAAAGGAATTGGAGTACATACAGTTTCATCCATAGTATGAGGAGAAACAAGCTAGGGCCTGAACGTGCTGAGGATTTGGTATTTGTGCACAACAATTTGAGGCTTATGTCTAGGAGAACACAAGCTTACAGAACAGGGGCAGCAAGGATGTGGGATGTGGGAGGAGATAGCTTTGATTCTCTCCCTTGAAGAACCAGAATTGTAGTGTTTCTTTTGCAGATGGGTCTACTATGGAGAACCTAGAGCCAAATCAAGATGATTAGGAGTCCCTTACCATGTTTTGCATCATTTTCAATCTTACTTAAGTCACTGTCTCACTGAATTCAACTTTGATATGTAACTTATGTTGAACATCCTAATCCTATATTCCTATCTCTCTTTATGTCAGTGTGAAGAACACTGGTTTGTACTTTGTAATTTGTATTGATGCTTGTGCTTCATTTCTTTGCTTCTATCAGTCTATCACAGCATGGTTGTTGTATTAATTTTCTATCTAACACTGTATTAATTTTCTGATTGCAGATGGCTGATTGCAGATTGCTGACATTATGCTGATGGCTGTTGCAGCCTGCAGGTGTTCAGTGCTTCATTCATTCATCCTAACCTAAGAGCATAAGGTACATATTGCAATTTTTCCATGATTAAATGCTTACATTTACAACTTACACTTCATTCTCTTGTATTTACATATGCCATATTATTTTTATTAATATATAATATATCCGTGTCCCCATGTCGGTATTTTTGGGAAAATAGCGAATCCCTGTGTCATGTCGTGTCGGACACACGTGTCCGTGTCCATGCGACATAGGCAGTACCATATGGAAACTATGGAGAGTAAATTGAGGCCATAAACCATTCTTTTTGGCGCAAACAAGAGCAGTATGCTGGGCCTAATGATCTGAAGGGTACCAACACACAAGTCAACGCCTATAACAGCAGATTTTGTCAGAAATATCGCCCCCCATTTCTCATCCGTTGTCCAAATCTCCAGGGGCGGACTTAACGTGGGGCATGGGTGTTCACCCGACCACCCCTCTTTTGATCAGTACTACTAGTCTAAGGTAACAAACTCACACTTGCAACAACAATCCAAGCAAGCTAGGGCTTCCTTACCATCAGAAGAGATCAATCCAGGTCCGGATGGATCTCCGTCCCACGCCAGCCCAGACCAGTAGACGGGAGGAGGAGGGCAACGACAACGGACGGTGTGAGCGCGTGAGACCTTGAGACGAACGGGGGAGGACGGTGTGACGTCCCGGCTGGCGGCGAGATCCAATCACCACAGGGACCGAATCCCCGATGGAACGGCGAGATCGGAGGGGCCTCCGAATCCCACGAAGCAGCAGCGACAGCTTCTCGCTGCCCGCACGCCCGAATCTCCGCCGCCTGCTCCCAAATCTGCTTCCGGAGACTCCGAGGAAATGTGGCGCGTCCGCCGCACGGAGAGCCCCCACTCGCCGCCGCCGCCGCCTTTGTGTGCAGCTTTACTTCGCTTTGGCGTCTCGCCTCTGTGTGTGTACGTGATGCGGGGAGGTGGGTGGTGCGGCCTTGCTTTGGCTCGTGTTTTTGCGAGCTCGGTTTCGGTCTCTCTAAATCCCTCTCTCGCGCTCGCTGTCGCGGAGGGGACAGCTGCGCGAGGAGACGCCTTTTTCTGTCTCTTCTCTCGCGGTCTTGGCGTATTCGTTTACTTGTTGCTGTCTGCGGCATTTTCCTCCGGGTCTCTTGGTTTTTCCCTTCCCCGTTTTGTCATGCTGTGGTGACTTAGGGGTTTGGATTTCTTCACGCGGCAAATAGCTCTTGTAGAACCAAAATATTTCTTCTTCTTCTTCTTCCACTTAGATGTCCTATAAAATATTAGTTACCGTGCATCCAATGTAACTTCCAGTAAAATAAAGTTTAGCAACATATGTCTGCAACCCAACGCTGATAGCTCTTTCAAGTCTACTAGGACCCATCGACTTAAGTTCCTAAACAACCGGTAGTTGATAGAGCAAGAGTTGGACAGCAAGATGCAAAGTTTAAGTTAGGTTTTTTCGGTGCGGTGGTGTCAGGTAGGGACAACAGGTGGAGGTCTAGGTGGTGAAAGCACTAGTGGCATCAAAGCTGAGACGTCAGGGTGGAGGAGGTGGCGAAGAACAAATTTAGAATGTATATTAATTAGCTATTATGATGCCCGGCTACTAGTTGGAATCTACTACACCTCTAAGGTGGTCAAAATAGCTCGGGCTCAAATTCGATCCGAACTCAGGCCCACCTTCGACTCGAACCCTGATTGAGCTTGACCTTAAGCTTAATGTACAACTGTCTTCTCATGGCACTGTTTTTTGCTAGACAACTAGCATATATCGTAAAACTAGTATTTTTAGACCTAAAAATAGATAAATAGACCTCTAATTCGAAGGAATTGATAGTACAATACATGTACACATAGTGAGGCACTTGCTTGCTCATACGTGGTGGTAGACGGTAGTTGTTGACTTGTCGTGTGACCATGGTAAGGTTTGGACCCACGAAGCCAAGCAAGCCCGGATCCGACTGGCGTCCAGAGATTTTTCACGGTAAACGTGGCGCCGGTTCATTGGCCAAACCAAATTTAGCAGGTTAAGCAACGGAAGAATGTGCCGTTTATAACCGCTCGTGGGTGGTGGGGCCTGCAACAACCATGGAAACGCGCGCCCAAACAATTAAGCTTAGCTCAGCTTCACCACCATGTGGGCCCTGCCATGTCGGTGAGCGGTGGGGTTAGTCTTAAATTGAGAGTTAAGGGCATTTCCGGGATTACAGGATTGTTAGGTTGGTCGGTGGTGTATTTAGTCTCGAGGGCCGGTGCTTAGTTGTTCTTTCCTTCTCTTTTTAGTTCTTGACAAATTAGGCCAGCAACAGGTTAGTGCTTGCTAGCTTGGCTTGGCTGTCTCCCTCCCATGAAAGGAAGCTTGTGTGTAGAGATGGCAATTGTGCCCATTTACCCACGTGCCTGTGGGTAAATACCCTAATGGAGCCGACATGGGATGTATTATTTGCCCACAGGGATGAAAAAGGTGGAACTATCTGCCCATCAGGTAAATGGGCACAACCATGGGTGAGCTCCACCCGTACCCGTCTTGCCCGTTTACCCGCGACCTGACAGGTGGGCCAGCCCAATACTCAAAACACTAGTCTCCCCAAGAGTCCAAGACCCCAACCGATTCCCACTTTCCCAGCCTCCAAGCCCCAGCCGCCACCATCCTCCTACACGCGAAGCCGCCCTCCAGATTCAGAATCCAGCCTCACTACCTCAGCCTCATCCTTTGGCAGTTCAGCCTCATCCTCCTCCCGAGCCCCGGCCATCCCTCTCCGATCGCCCCACCTGTGCCACCGCCGCCCCACCCGTAGTAGCCCCTCACCCCTACTCGGCCGCCCCCTCGCGCCCACCCGACCGCTGCCCCTCGTAGGATTCTCTTTCTTCAAATCAACTTTTCGTAGAATAATTGTTGCTTCTTGAAAGCCGACGCCTTAGGTATATGTTCATCTTTCCTTCATGTTTTCTATTCTATTGCTGCATGCTCACATAGTCACATACTCACATGTCTATCCTCTGTATAATCCTGTTTTCATATGTGAACAAACTCATTAGAGTAGTTACAAACTATGATGGATTAACTCCCTGAATTTTTGATGATACACTCGAATATCATGATAAAACAGCGTGTGCATACCAGCATATGTAATTTATTTTAGATGCTGCATATATAGATTATTTCCAATGGTTGTATTAGTTGACAATATTGAAGTACATTAGAAAAGGATTATAACCACACTTTCCCTATCTTTACAAAGCAAAATATTTGGAAACAACCCCAACATTTAACAATTTTTGTGTTCAACTCTCAGCTATATTGGACATCGTAGTCGTCTCATTCTAGCTATATTAGAGGCATTGATGTGCTCACAAAGCTAGCTTCTGAATGACCTTAAAGGTATGCAACTAGTGATGTAAATATTTCAAAATTTATGTGTGATTCGAAGCTAGTGATGCAAATGTAATACGATGTTCGCTTCTTAGGTGAAGGAGGAGTTGAGGCTTTATGGACATGTCTTGAATACATTGAAGAGGAGTTAAAAGATTGTTGTTCAATCTCGATCGTCGACTCTGATTAGCAAACTAGTTTGCAGACGTGTCTTTCATCTATCTGTTGAAATTGAACTATTCATATACGAATTTAGATTCCATAAGAGTAAAATACTGTGCTTATGATTATTTAGCTTAGTCCTTGGAGTCTTTTGAACCCACCCTTCATTTTCATTATGGTAGCTGAAACGTGCATGATTAGCACTGTTGCCCCTGGACCTGAGGCAGCACTAGAGTTAGTTGGTGCATCAAATCGGCAGAAACTCCAAGGGTTAACGCGTCCGGTCGATCTCATCCTCAAGCTCGCAGGCTTAACCAACGGCTAAAAGGCAAACGTCGCCATCCTCAAATTCGGATTCGGACTAATGTCTCTGAAAAATCCCGGGACAGTTGCACTAGAGAATGTCTTTGCAGTCCGTTTCTCATGACATCGCTTATCGAACTCGATGTACTATATTATATATAGCAAAGTGCATGTTGTCCTGTCTGAACTCAATACATTTTTTACTACAATTTTCCTATTGACTCCACCTTGAAAACGTGCCATTTAAAAACTAGTTACTGTAAACAGTATAAACATAAACCAAATTTAAGTCCAAAAGAACCTGGCCATATTTATGCTCTGAAATCTCAGTAGTTGTTTCATCACGTTTGCCGCGATTTGCTTCACTTGCATCTCCAACTCAAAAATTGACAGAACATTTGTGCGTCTTTATTGATGAAATCAAGAGCAGGAGACATCATATGGCATCATATTTGGTCCTGTTCACGGTGAGGCAGCTGGCGGCGGCAGCAGCTGATGGCAAGAAAACAAACACAACGATATACCTGCAACTAAATGATTAGTTCTACAGTGTATCCAGGAATGGGAGGCTACACCTCGGAACTTCTTATCTTCTCGCTGACAGTAGAACCAAAAGATGGCCCACCCTTCCGATAGCAGACAAGATACTCCACTGGGTAGCCCTTCAATTTGTGAGGCATGATTCCGAGGTCCGCAAAAGTGAGAGCTGCATCATGTTTCAGAGAACAATGTGAGCCTATGCAATGAGCGACAAAAATGAAACCATTATATTACTTATAGGCAGCATATTTACCGTTTTCTGACACTAGGGTGTCTTCAGAAAGTGCATTGATCTGATCCAGATTGAAAATGGAGGGGGTTGGCAAAGGAAAAGGCACTTTGTTTAGCAGGATTTCCCTTGAAGAAGCAATAGCCTGCAAAACAAGCATAACAGTCAATATATGAGGCCACCTGATTGATGCTCAGGTTGTCTTAACCAACGCATGCTGCTATTTAAATTCGTACCCTAGCAATAGGAAGAGGAAAATTGACATATCGTGGCCATTCACGTATTGTTTCATACATCAGCTCAGCCTGTAACATCCAACAACATTTTCATCTTTTTTTCTCATACACGTTCAATATTTATTCATTGTTGTATAGCAGTCATGTACGATAACTACCAGCTCATGAACAGTGTAAATTTCAGGTCCACCAAGCTCATAGGTCTTTCCCATGCTGGTGCCATCATCCTTGAGGGAGTTGACAATAGCAGCAGCAACATCCACAACATAAACAGGCTGAATTCTGCAAAAGGTTGCATTGAAATAATCCTTGTAAAGACATTTTAAGTTGTACAGGAGCAGATCATTTCATGTTCTAGACTCATTTTCGAGTCAAGGCATTATGAGAACAGTCAACAGGCAAACTTGATTACTTTGTAGATCCACCACCAACAAGCGGGAGGAAACTCCAATTTTTAGCGAATTGCGCCCATCTGTTCAAAATCCTATCTTCGGTGCCAATCATGGTTGCAGGCCTCATAATTGTAGCCTGTTGATGGATACAAACGAATTTTTGGTTATAGTCATTGCCTACAGAAATGGAAAATATTCAATGCTATATTCGGGTAGTATAGTAACAGGAGTTATCATCGCCTCATGTAGCTATTGAAGCTGAGAAAATGATTCTTACCTCAGGAAATTCTTTCAATACAGATTCCTCCCCAGCAGCCTTTGCCCTCGACATTCTAGAAGGTGAAGAGGCTGATGCCCCTAGGTAAGAAACCTGAATAAATCTCACGATACCCCCATGCTCCTTAGAAATCTGTGTAAAATCCAGAACATCTTGTTACTAGCCAGTCAATAGAGAAAGTATTAACAGGAGTTATATTCTCATGTTGCAGGAAAAAATTATATTACAAATGATAGAAAAAATCAGTTTTACATGCAGCACAAATTGTTAGCGGGCTTAATGAAATTATGGAACATGTATATTCCCCAGGGCAACACTACCTGAACGCAAAGAGCACTAAGATTCCACATTGGAGAGAGAGCAAATGTGATGTTAAACTAACAGACTAACAGCTCAGTGGAAACAGAGATAAATTTCTTTACTTTGAAATGACACTATGCAAAATGTAAAGCAAAAACCTCTTATCTCCAAATCTAGAAACTAAACACCATAAACCTTTACAACAAGGGACAGAGGGATTAACATTAACCAGAAGGCCAGCTAGACAGACTAATTACCCATGCCAGAGCACCAAGCTAGAATATCTTGTGCTTTGGATCATGCTGGATGAAACCTAGCCTATCTTGTGCTTTGGATCATGCTGGATGAAACCTAGCCTATCTTGTGCTTTGGATCATGCTGGATGAAACCTAGCCAAGGTCATCTGAGTAGCTACAGTTTGGAAATTGACAGCTACGATTTATGTGATCCTGCCAAACTAAAGTTAGCGCTCATATGCAACAAGCCAACAAACCAGTCGAACAGTTGCCTGTCTATGCTGATGTGATCTCAGGTTGAGCATAGGTGAGCCAGAGCCTGGAGACAACTCAAGTTGGTTGCCACTGTTGAGTGCCATCTAATCCCAATTCTCAACAGCCTTGTAGCAATAGTCTACATAATTGGATAGCAGGCGTGCAACAGGAAGAAAAATGGATGTGTATACAAGACATACCATTGCAAGTTGTTCAGCCATACGATGGTTTACTTCTTCGAACCCATAGTTTCTTGTTTCATACTCCCGTCCTGTTGAAATTTAGTTGACATAGTCAGATTGAGGTTTGACTATGAATACAATTTATCTCAAGTAAAAATACCTATGAGGTTAATGACCACATTTGACTTGGCCATGACAGCCTTAATTGAATTCACATCTCTTGGGTTGTACTTCATTGGAACAATCTGCCAAAAAAATGGAAAATACATAAAAGAGAAAGAGGGAATGGGTTACTGACTGGCACAATAACTTATTGTACCTGACCCAAGTCACCCATCAACTTCAAGTGGCGGTGACTATCCTCAGAACCTCTGAACGGGACAAGCACTTGAGATCCCATCTTTGCTGAATAAAAATAAGATTTTGAGTAATCCTCAAATTCCACTTTCTTTCCTTAGTGATAACTCATTAGGTGATAATTCATTTTCGATATAGAGTCCTATCATCTCACCAAGTTGTTGCACGAGGTAGCGTCCAAGAAATCCAGTAGCTCCAAATACCGTAGCTACGATTCCACTGTAAAGAAACATGGCAATGGTTTTTTATTGTAAACCCAAAGCAAGGTTGACAGGTTAAGGCAACTCAACATATTATTAAAAAAAACTCCTGTTCGACTGGACATCATTGATCCAAAAGATGCAATCATGCTAGATCACAAAACATCAGCACATTGCACACCACACACTACAACCTCAGGTGCTAAATTTTACGTGTTTACCACATATCAGTGCACAATAAAACGAGCAATACTGTGTAGTGTTCCCTGTTCTTCTGGGTTTGCACAGATCTGAGAGAGAGAGGTAGAGGGAGAGGCGTTACCATCGGATTGCGTGGAGGAGGAGCCTGCCATCACGGGTTCGTTGATGAAGTCTGCGCACAGGCAGCGACGGTCGGTGAAGAGGTGTACGGTCGCGGCGGCGCTGCTCCGGTGAGGTCGACGGCAACGGCGACGGAGCTTCCCGCCGCGAACTGCGCCTCCCTTAGATCGGTTTGGGAATGTCGGTGGGGTTTGCGGCTCCGATCAATCTCGTGAGTTGTGCCGCCGGCCCCCCACCCTCTATTTATAGCGCTTGTGTGACGGGGCCCATCACCAAAAGCGGTGGCGCCCGATCGATGCGGGTCAAGGGCCCGATTAGCCGTTGGGCTAATCGGGAAGAGATCATTCTAACATTCTCCCCCTTGATCTCATCTATATCATACATTCTCTTCTTTTCCCATTTCATCACAGATTAATGCATAGAGCATGTTTCATCGTCACGGTCAATCGCCGATAGATTCAACAGCTACAATACACCTCTTTGTTCTGAAATAGTTACTTTAATACTTTGGGCCCTTTATAGTCCAGGAATCATAGGCTTTCCCTTAAACCCATGCCGGCTACATGTTCTCTGAACACGTTGGGTGGTAAGCCTTTTGTAAGCGGATCCGCTAACATCTTTGTTGTACTTATATGATCAAGACTTATGATCGATCCGGACTTTATCTTTCACAACATAGTACTTTATGTCAATGTGTTTGGCAACACCACTTGACTTATTGTTGTGGGCATACGTTACTGCGGGTTCATTATCGCGGTACAACTTAAGTGGTCTATTGATGTCGTCAACCACTTTTAAGCGGGTATGAACTTCTTAAGCCGTTCACCGCCTGTAGCCTCATAACATGCTACAAACTCGGCATACATTGTGGACGATGTAGTGACGGTTTGCTTTGAGCTTTTCCACGATATAGCTCCTCCTGCGAGTGAATACATATCCGGATGTAGGCTTTCTATCATCTCCGCAAAATCGAATCAGATACCCACTATATGGAGTGAATCGATCTTCGTATGTCATCATGAGGCCTTTTGTGCCTTGCAAATAACGCAAGACTTTCTTTATCAATTTCAATGTTCTATTCCGTGATTGCTCGAATCGCCAAATAACCCATTAACAAACGCTAAGTCGGGCGTGTACACACTTGAGCATCTGCAAGCTTCCGACGGTGAAGCATATGGAACCGCTTTCATTTGATCGATCTCATCTTGGTTCTGGGGCATTGAAAATCCCATATCTGTCGCCCTTGACTATAGGTGCGGTGAAGGACTACATTTATGCATACCAAATTTCTTTAATATTCTCTCTATGTATGCCTTTTGTGACAGTCCCAATACCCTTTGTTTCTATCCGGTGAATTTCGATCCCTAGAACGAACGAAGCTTCACCAAGATCTTTCATATCAAAGTTTGAGGACAAAACTTCTTTGTCTCCGATGTGATCGACATCACTACTAGCCAAGAGAATGTCATCCACATACAGGATTAGGAAGATAAACTTACCATCTTTAAACTTTGCATAAACACAGTTGTCCTCTACATTCTCTTTAAACCCAAATTTTCTTATTGTACTGTCAAACTTCAAGTACCACTGTCTTGAAGCTTTCTTTAACCCATAAATCGATTTCTTTAGGCGGCATCCCATTCTTTCATTTCCTTCCACAACAAAACCTTTCGGTTGTGCCATATAAATATTTTCCTCCAAATCCCCATTAAGAAATGCCGTCTTTACATCCATTTGATGTAACTCTAAATCATAATGTGCAACTAATGCAAAAGATCCAGGAACTTGTCCATATGGGGTATGTCGACCGTAGTACTCCCCACCACGATCAGATCGGACCATCTTAATCTTTAAATCGTGTTGGTTTTCAACTTCAGTCTTAAATATCTTGAATTTATCCAATGCTTCATTTCTTTCTTTGATTGGATAAATATATCCATAACGGGAGTAATCATCCGTGAATGTTATGAACGAGTCATATCCATCCACACTTTTCACAGGAAAAGGTCCACAAATATCTGTGTGAACAATTTGTAAAACTCCTGTGCTTTTTTTGGCGTCTTTCTTAATTTTCTTTACATATTTTCCTTTAATGCATTCTCTGCATTGTTCTAAGTCTGAGAACTCTAATAGAGGAAGAATATCATTCTTAACTAGTCTTTCTATTCTCCCCTCGAAATATGGCCTAAGCAGCGATTGCCATAATTTCGACGATTCATTATGAGTTCTCTTCGTTTTACATTCGTATTCTCGAGCGAGGATATCGCTCATTCACATCACATACTGAATTCACATTTTCACGGTGACAATAAATAAAGCTCATCTTGTTTAATGGCAAGACCAACACATGCATTATTAAACATTATTTCACACTTGCCATTTCCAAAATTACAATCATAACCATCATTGTCCAAACATGAAACACTAATCAAATTCCTCTGTAAAGAGGGAACATAAAGAACATCTCTAAGTAAAAGAGTGAAGCCATCAGCTAGTTCTAATGAGAGATCGCCAACGGCTTCAACTTCAGCTTGGACTCCATTTGCGACTTTAACGCATCTTTCTTTTCTTTGCGTATTCCTCATCGAACGGAATCCCTGCAAATTATTAGCAACATGAACAGTTGCACCTAAATCAATCCACCAAGTAGATTTTGAATATGGTACATACAGGGATTCATTTATGAACGTAATAATGTTCTCACCTTTCTTTGGCATAATCATTTTCAAGAAATCGGACAATCTTTCTTGTAATGTCCCTTTTCTTGCAATGAAGACACCGATCTTTCTCCACCTGTGAAATTATTCTGCTGAGGTCGAAAACGAGGCTTTTCCCTTGTTCTTTGAGGAGAAATTACTGTTGAAAGTCTTTTCTTGTTATCCTTCACATAGTTGATGAGAACCACCATGTGAGGATTTAAATCTTTCCTCCTCTTGCATACACATAGCTATGCACTTTTCTAAGTCCCATTTCTGGTGCATATTGTAGTTGACAACAAAGGTGTCATACTCTTTCAAGAAGAAGCAAAAATCAAATGAATAAGGAACTCATCCTTGAGAGCCAAATCCATTGGTTTAAGCTTGGATGCCAAGTTGCTCATCCTTAGTATGTGCTCTCTTATGCCACTGCCACCACCAGAGTACCTTTCTGTCACAAGCTGCTTAATCAGCTGTGTAGCATAAGTCTTTGAAGATCCAATGAACTGACTCTTTATTTTCTCAAGGTACTCTCTGACAGTGTCACACTCTGCGATTGAGCCCACAATTGCGAGGCTCAATCGTGTTCTTTATCACGACCAAACATTTCTTGTTGGCGGTGACCTATTTTTATGATCAAGATCATATGACATCTTTATGGGAGCAAAGTCCTCTCGGTCGGTGCGCCAAGCAAGATCGACCTCATTTTCATCCTCACCGGTGCCATAGGCTCGGTGGGACACGTGTGGTGACTACCAGTCCACCTCGCCTAGGATGAATGCAAGGTCAATCTTTTCTTCCATTCACCATAGTTGTCTCCTTTGAGAACAGGGATATCTCTGATGTAGCCCATCAAAGAGTATCCTCCTGAAAACATAATTCATATATAGTGAGAACATTTATAATAACAATACCTGCATGCCTTAGTTTCAACGTTGGTTAAAATTAAAACATCTGATTGTTTACACATTAAATCTACATCACCGTTGGCGTAAATAGAAATAATGCATAAAATCATCAATTAAAATTATAATACTTTTAATAAACAAAATTATATGCCTTATTTTAACGTTGGTCAAAATCGACATACAATTTTATTTATACATTAAATCTACATCACCATTGGGCGAAATAGAAAATAATGCATAAAATCATCAATTAAAATTATAATCTTGTTATTATCAACGTTGGTCGAAAATAACAATATCATAATTCACAACAATTCTTAAAATTAAATTCTCCCGTTGGTTCGAATTAAATTAAAAGAATTATCAACATTAACTTTTGCAGCGGAAACTGTAATTATTCTAAAAGAATAATTCATTTTTCAGAAGCATTAAAACTGTACTCACCTAATCTCTGTAAAATTAACACGTTGGTGCAAAATTTACAGAGATGCGCTTATAGGAGGAAAAACCAGCCTAAGCGTCCACGGAAAAAGTGAACCCACGCGGCTTGGCTTGGGGTCAAAACAACCTCCACCACTCAAATCCCTCGCGTTTCTTCCTCAAAATATCGCACTCCTCAACCGCCTCCCCACAAAACGGATCGTGGCGGGCGTGGTGTAAGCGGCGTGCAGCATGGCCGTGGCGGCAGCGCGCCATGAGCGGACCGGCGGTCTGTGTAGCAAGCCACAAGCCGGCCGGCCGGGCGAGGCACGCGGTAAGCGTGAAGGCAAGCGCGATGGCGGCGCAGAAGGCGCGCAGAGGCAGACGGGCGGCAGCGGCTGACTAGCGGCTAAGGCGGCGCTTCCGGCGGCGGCGGGCGAAGCAGCAGGGCTAAGACGCGGGGCGAGCAGCCAAGCAAGACGGGCGGAAGAAGCGGGGGCCCCAATGGTCGCACGGGCGCAGAATGGCGGGGGCCCCAGCGGGCGGACGGCCCGGCAGCGGCGGCAGGTGGGCTGGAGGCGGAGCCCCGTGGCGAACGGCGGGCCGGCGGCCGGTGGTGGCCGGGTGGCGGCAGCGGCGACGACTTACAGCAGATGGCTCGATACCAATGTAGTGTTCCTGTTCTTACGGGTTTGCAGATCCGAGAGAGAGGTAGAGGAGGCGTTACCATCGGATTGCGTGGAGGAGCTCGCCATCACGGGTTCGTCGATGAAGTCTGCGCCGCGGCGGCGGTCGGTGAAGAGGTGTACGGTGCGGCGGCGGCTGCTCGGTGGTCGGCGGCGGCGACGGAGCTTCCGCATGAATGCGCCTCCCTTAGATCGGTTTGGGAATGTCGGTGGGGTTTGCGGCTCCGATCAATCTCGTGAGTTGTCTGCCGCCCCCCCCTCTATTTATAGCTTGTGTGACGGGGCCCATCACCAAAGCGGTGAGCGCCCGATCGTATGCGGGTCAAGGGTCCGATTAGCCGTTGGGCTAATCGGGAAGAGATCATTCTAACATACTGTAGTATGGCAAAATAGTAAGCAATGGTTGCCACTAAATCTGCAAAGGTTTAGATTTTATTCAACACAAAACCTTGTGATGCTAGGTCTTACCAATAGAGATAAGTGCCATAAACTTCACCAATTACATGGTGTACAATGCATCTACACGTCTAGGCCCCTACATGTTCTTAACTGCCTGACTGGCCCAGACTCCAAGCTGTGCTTACATGTTAACATAACTACTACTTGCCTGCACAATCTAGAGAAAGCTCAACAATCCAAATGTCAAAGTGACAGCAACTTTCAACTTTGACACGTAGTATACTCCAACAAGCTAAAGCATAAATCTTCACTAACCGAAAACTTATGCAGCAAAACATTAACCAAAACAAATACCCAAAATCTGCAAGTAACACTCTTTAGATCTAATCTAATTGTTGCAATTAGCACATTTACTGCATCGCATGCACATGACAACCAGATTTTCTCATACCTTACATAAAACTGTGAAATTACCTACATTTGTTGGAACACGGCATTGTTAGATTGATCTCGTGGATTTGGCCCAACGGCCAAATCCCAACCCTCTCCTTAATGGCGCTACGATCGGGCGCCCACCAATAGGTGGTGGGCCCTGTCGCTGGCGCCAAATAAATAGAGGTGGGGCGGGGTGGCACGGACGAAGTTGATGTGCCGCCACACCCCACCAACACTACCCTAGACCCGATCTGAGGGGCGCTCAATGACGGAACCCCCACCGTGCCGCCTACTTCCGTGAAGATCACCGCTGCCAGGAGTCACCATGCAGACGGAGACGCCGCCAGAGAGATCCTCCATCGACCGTCGGCGCCTTAGCGCAGATCACCGCCATGGCCAACCCTTCCTCTTCATCGGACGGATCATCCCTACTCCTCTCTCTCTCGGTTTCTCTCATGAACATCAAAGAAAAGAACACCGCAAAGAACCGATTCGACATTGGTATCAGAGCCTTGTCCTACCGGTAGATCCCCAAATCCCTCAGACCTTAGATCGGGGGAAAGAAACAAAAAAAAAGGAAATCGGCTGGGGTTACCCTCCGCCGCCGTCTTGCCGAGGCTGCAGACCTCCGCCGCATGTATGCTTGGCGCCGACGGACCGCCGCCACCGCCGCCGGAGGCTTTGCCGCTGGCTTGGCCGCCATGATGCTTTCGCTTCGGGCCGGCAGGCGTCTTGCGCCGACTCATGGCCGAGCCGCCGCTCGGGCCGCTGCCGTCTTGCCGCTCGGAACTCTGGCAGTCTTGTGCGCTTGCACCGCCAGCCGGTCAGCCGTGACGCCGCCGCCGCTCCGTTCGCTGGGCCGGAGCCAACCCCCGCGCCATCGCCATCGCTTTTGCGCCGCATCCGCCGGCCGCCGCCGCCACCCGAACGCCGCCAATTTTTCGCCGCCGCCTTGCGCCCGCATGTGCCTCCGTTTTTTTCGGATCAAATGGGTTAGGGTTAGGGTTAGGGTTGTGATGTTTTATTGCCGGCCACGATCGATCTCGTACCGTCCGATTAAATCGGACGACCATTTCTTCAGTAGGTGGTGGTGGTGGGCACGCAGCGTTTCAAAGCGGTGGTTTTCTTGGGCACACGAAAGAATGGGCCAAATTGGTAGAATGCACAGTAAAATCGGTTTTTGTTTTTAATTAATTTCAGGAGCTTTTGTGAATGTATTTTGATAGAAATTTGAATAGAATCTCTGTAAATTTTTGCACCAACGTGTTATTTTTCCAGAGATTAAATATGTACAGTAATATTGCTTCTGAGAATGAATTATTTTTGAATAATTTTATTGTTTCCGCTGCAAAAGTTAAATGTTGATAATTCTTTTAATTAAATTCAAACCAACGGGAGAATTTAATTTTTTTTTCGGAAAAATAGATAAAATTTCCAGTTAATTATGATATTGTTATTTTCTGACCAACGTTGATAATAACATTATTATAATTTTTAATTGAAGATTTTATGCATTATTTCTATTTCTGCCCAACGGTGATGTAGATTTAATGTATAAATAAAATTGTATGTCGTATTTTTGACCAACGTTAAAATAAGGCATATAATTTTGCTGTTAAAAGTATTATAATTTTAATTGATGATTTTATGCATTATTTCTATTTACCAACGGTGATGTAGATTTAATGT